>JAJKFJ010022457.1:0-78080 GCA_027382625.1 Tetmemena sp. SeJ-2015
ATCGTTTATAATCCTCAGAATCCTCTACCATACTTTCATCAAATGACTCCTCTGAGTCGCTCTCATTTTTATCCTTCTCTGTCTAGCTACAGCGGGGACATTCAGAAGCTAGTAATTGAGTGCTACTTGCCATAGTATCTTACTTGAAAATCAAGTTCTCCTCCATCTGAACCTGCTGTTTCTAATTGATAGTACCATAGTCCTGCGTCTTCACTTCTATATCTGATAACTCACTAGCAAAGTGTACAAGAGCCTTGTTGTGATTGCTATCTTAGACTTCAAGTTTGACTGTTTGATTGCGACACTTGCAGTACATCTTCATTTTCTTGCCAGCCTGGCTATCTCTGTTCAGCAGAGAGTGGCTCGTTTACTTAAGTAGCTGCTAAGCCTCTTGCGCTTTGAGTTAGTTATGCACTTCGTTGATCTACTAGAAAGCAGAGTGCATGATGCCATTAGGATTTTACCTGAAGAAGTTAGAGATTGAGAGGTATGTGCGGTAGCCATTGTTCTTGTAGTAGGGCAGCTTGACAGGTGGTAAGATTTCAGATTGAACTCCACTCTGATCTGCCTATTGGAATAAAGGCTCGACTCTGTAGGCTATGAAGTCAGAAGGGTGGAAGATGTTGTAGAAAGTTTTGCACGTTGGGAGCTTCTCCTGTATGAAATTCTCCTCGTTGTAGATACTTATGAATAACCCAAGGGGACTTCCTAGCAAAAAATACTACTCTATCTTGAATCCTAGCTATACAGATTACAAATACGATCATTATACGTAGCTATAGAGGCTTATCTTCTGCGTTAAGTCGATTCAACTCCGATTACTCAGATTGGGCAAGGAAGTCTTCTATCGAATTTGCAGAGCCTTGGTTATCTACCTACTGAATGTCTTGGAAAATATGCTTTAGAGTAGCTCTTCTTTCGTAATTCTTACCACTCGCAGCTTTCATTTTGATCCACTGACGCGAAAGTAAATCGTAAGAGATGACTGTACCCAGAGAATGACCAATCCAAGTTACTTTCCCCTTGAATCTAGGATTCTTGCCACCCTAGTACAGCTCATTATAGAACTTATTAACATCGATTAAGAACTAGATAATTTTGACTTCCTTGCTTCTGATGCCACTTTTAGTAAGATCTAATGTCTATATTACTTGCTAAGATAGAAGAGTATATCCACTACAGTCTCATTAAATACCTCCCTCACTGACTATGCGCCGTCCACTACTGTTACCCTTTCAACTTTAGATTTAGTCTGTTAGTTATTCAGGATACTCTTCCAATCGACCATTTTAATCACGAACTCGTACTTTGAGTTCTTGAAAAACAGCTTGGTCACCTTCTCTATCGATTGCTTAAAGTCTGAAATATTCTGCGCCTGGTACTCCTCTCTCGTACCAATACCGTGCACAAGCAAGATTAAATACTGCTCCTTGGTGTATTCTATCTTCTCGAAAGTTTTCAAGAAAGAAGAGTCTTCTCTAGGGATTTTAGTCTCTTCACAATCGTTCTCTTGATAGGGATCATCTTACATCTCTGTGTCGCCTTTGTGTTTGCCCTTTATCAACTTCATTTCAGACCTCACTTTATTGGCTTTCACAGACATTTTAGACATGCGGGGGGAATCTAATCTCGGTGGCATGGGATGACTTTCACTCTAGTCAAGGATCTAAGGATTCTCTGCAACCCTACTTCTCCTAGCTTTCTTCTCTTACTCCACGAGGCAGTTTAATAACATTCAAAGAAGTAAAATGAGTGAACGAAATAAGCAGTGTGAGCCTTTTCTTTCCCTTGTCTCCATAATATCCTAGACTAAAGGATCGTTGCTCACTCTCGAGGGTCTTGGGGATTAAGTCAGCTTCAAGCTTAAATCGCTCTCAGGGACTAAAAGCTTAAGTTGGCCTGGGTGCTTTGATTTAGAGTCATCTGCTTATAAAGTGAAAAATTTAATGCTTGTTAATGAGCTTTAGAGTTTTGCGAAGAACCCTTGAAATAGGATTTGAGGTTCTAAATGAATCCTGGCTTTGCTGTTGCCTGTTACTATCCTAAGTTATTCTGTTCGCCTTTGATAGGCTTCACTTCTGTCTATCCTTGAAGCTATCCCTTTAAAGTGGCATTTTCCTCTATCATAGTCTCATTTAGCTTACTCTCCTCATCCTCTTATTCTACTTCTTCTCCTCTTGGAGATTAGGCTCTTTGATTTAATTCGGGCCCTGAGTCCCCCACCGCACGTGCGGAACCAGCACCGCACATAAGCCCGGGACCGCACATACTTTAAAAATTTTGTGGTATTGCATTAGCTTGCACCGCCATGTTTCAAATGCGCTGCAAAGCTTAAGCAGCCTTAAATATTCTGGCCCAAAAATTAATAATAAGCAAAAAACACTATGATGGAAAGCTTATATCTTAGACTTGTGACGCGGTACCGAATTCCGCTTGGTGAGAGGAGATCATAGCATTTATTCAGTATTCTATAGCTTTGGTTTAATCCTAAGGAGGCTATATATTATAGTAATTCGGCTTAGAATAGTGAAATGTACTTTATTGAAGGATAAACAGGTTTTTGTAAGTTAAGAAGGAGTATGAGAAGAACAATTATAAAAATCCAAAAGATAGTAACTACTTACCACTAGGTGTAATAATAATGTTTAAATATGTGCGACGGTATGTTTTTTTTAATGCTGTTTTATTGTCTCTTTGATAGTATTTTGTGCTCGACCACTTGTATTATTCCGATGTTACCCGGCATCTAAGAGTTTTAGGATATATACTAGGAGGTCTAGGTCTTTTTTCGCCTTTAATACTAACACTCAACCTTAAAGGCTTTTATGCTTATCGTTATCTATTAACAGTTATGGAGCTTAATGAGGTTGCCATAGAAGGGCCGCTTGAGTTTTTTAGTCCCCACTGTATACCACGGCCTTGCGAGTCGCAGCTACTAGTGACATATTTGTTTTCATGAGGAGAGGTTTTAAAGTTCCTGATCCTTTCGAGGTCTCTCAATAAATCCATTTAAATTCTAAAATACATAAAAAACCAAAAGTCAATCTGTATAGGAGAATTGATATAGAATTTGTTGTGTTAATCTTCTTGATAGAAATTATTTATGCAATTAACTATGTTACCTTTTTAATAATTCAAATTATATATATGCTAATAACTTTTAATAGTCGCATAGCTCTACTCAATCTGATATTTAAAGCCATTATTTAAGCGTTTTACATTTAAATATGGTTGAGAATTAAATTAAAATCGGTTATTGATTAAAATAATAAATGAAGAGGTGCATCTTTGTGGCAGTTTAAATCATAAATTCAATCCCTGATTTGTAGCTTGTTCGATAGCTCATCGAAAATTAATATGAGTTTCTTCTTTCGTCATCTAAATACCACTCATTAGCAGAGAGATCTGATTAACGCAAACTCCTCATATCACGATTCGCCTTTTGAAACAACTTGTGTCACTTATAACTCTGTATTTAACACTCTCCCAAAAAATACAAAGATGAAAAGTTCTTGAAATTTTATGCCGAATCGAATGGCATAATAATTATTCAAATTGGAAATACTTAAACAGTTACGATTTTATTCCATTATAATTTAATAATTTAATATCTTAATTCATTCTCTTTTTATTAAATTCTCAGTTATACCATTTTTGTAATAAGATAAAAACATATCACAAATTAATATTATATTAGTACTTAATTAAATAATAAAAAGGAAGGTAATGTAGAATAACTTTCGAGAATTGAATAGCAACATCATAGAGCATCAATTCACTCATGCTTACCTACGTTCCAAAAAATAACTCGATATTTGTGAGTATAATTCTTAAGACTTATTCTAAAAAAAAGCCTAGCTAACTCACTATGCTCCTTGCACTGATATACATGGCAAAAACCTTTGCTTGTGTTGATTCGATTTGTAGCCATTATTAATTAAGCCTTCTATTTAGAGATTGATTTGAGGATAGAATTGACTTGAATTTTTGGCAGGAAAATAACAAAAAAAAGGAGAAAAAATAAAAGAATGATAGAAACTATGATGTCCATATTTAAGAGAGAAAGAGTTGATGTAGAATTGCTTATAGTTTAATCAAATTTAAATCACTATAAATCCTAACGTCTATTATTCCTCCGGAAGTTTTGTTTACTAATGCTTTAAGTTACTCTATTTAGTTTGATCTCTCTAAAATTAAGAGATTAGTTCTTCATTATTTGTGTATACTCAAAACATCAATCAATAAGTTTTTGAGTCATCAACTGATAAAAAAACATATTGTGAGGGATTGGATACTACAGTATTTATTATAAATTCAAATGCTAGAGCGTAGAGTCATATTAGTCCTTATTAATAAAAGATTTATACCTAAAGATATGATGAATATGTACCAAATAATAATCCTTTGTTTTACCCTCAGCGTTTAATTTAAGATTTTATATCTTATGATTGCTCTTTGTAGTCTCTAAAAATAAAGGGAATTAAAGGGCTCCCGGCAGATATAAGAAATACAAAGATGCAACAGCCAAGGCCTTTGAGTCTTTGTCTACCAGCCGAATAGGGAACTAAACATGTGGCACCTCCGCTACCTCACACTCTGCGCTGAAGCCCCATCCAGCTTATGAGCATCTTCAAAAAAAAACCTAAAATGTTAAAAATAAAATGGAGTAGCGTCGATCCGAGAGCCTGACTCTGTCCAGCTGCATGACTGAGTGTCTGCTCATAGATTATGTCCATTCATCCTATAAGGGTCAGGAGGATGAACAGGAGACTACTCGCCTTTCATTAACTCTCAAATGAGCTTCTTCGACCACATTCTCCCCAGGGCTTATGCTTCCTTAATATCTTGCCTCATTTAAGCACTCACTTTCTAGCCAACGAAGTACGAAATCTGAGAGCCTTGAAGGAATGGGCAACCGGTGCCTAGTGAGAGTCGGATGCGTACTTAAATTTAACTTTCTAATAAAATACTTGCTTTACAAATAGTGTTAAGAGATCTTTGATAACTCCTCAATTATATAAGAAATAAAACTTGAAGATAAGTTTAAATAGCAAATATTCAGAGTTTTCTGCACTATAAGCCCTATAACTAATCTTCTCATTAGGATTAATATAATTTATCATCTCTAAGTGATAAATTCAACTTGGCACTGGTTTTAAGTATTAGTCACCTACTCTTCCCAAATCATCCCAAGCGGAATTTGGTACCGCGTCACAAGTCTAAGATATAAGCTTTCCATCATAGTGTATTTTGCTTATTATTAATTTTTGGGCCAGAATATTTAAGGCTGCTTAAGCTTTGAAGCGCATTTGAAACATGGCGGTGCAAGCTAATGCAATACCACAAAATTTTTAAAGTATGTGCGGTCCCGGGCTTATGTGCGGTGGGGGACTCAGGGCCCATATAGTTGTAACAAACTCCAGTTAGTGGGTCTTTTATAGAATACTTAAAGGTGAGAGTATAAGGTGACAAATTGAAGCAATCTTCATATTTTTTGATTAATTTAAGGTTGTTTATTTTTTCTAATTTTAGTAATTGTTTAAATTATTTAAATTTCTAATTAATTTGAATTTTATTTAGAGTTTAATAATCCTAGTCTTAAATTGGATGTATTTAATTTTTGTAAAGCAAACTATAATTATTTTAATAAAGCACCTACATAGAAATAAAAAACATTCAAATGATTTGTTTTTTTTCTAAAATGACTCTCATCAATTTAAAATATTTGCTAAAGCAAGAGACCTCAACAATTCCACTTGAAAGTAGACTCTGCTCTCTAAATCCCAAGGTTCTCACAGATTAAGTAAGCAAATTAGATATGAGAGGATACTAGTTGGAAATAATTGGTAAAATCTTTAATCTGGTTATAATACTTGTTGCTATAATTATAATTAATTTAACTTAACAATCTTCGATTTATCTAAAAAAATGTACAGTTGAAAAATAGCAATTAAATTTATTCGAAATTTTAAGAAGCGGACCCCATCTAGCTGGTAGATTCTTGTATTGTGTTTAGTGATGACGACCATGCGCTTCTCATTTGGATCCTTGGGAACTATTCATCCCTATAAAGTTATATTTTTTTTAAACTAAGAATTCAGCTATTTCTTCTTATGAATGGTTTTTATTTTCCATTTCCGTGATCAAGTCCAAGATAGTAGTGGAAGCAATAAACTTAGTGCAGCAGTCAACGTTGAGGAAAATTCCATCAGTCAAGTTCCGCACCTGGGCGATATAACCAGGCCACATCTCCAAATTGTAGTCCCTTATCGGTACCATATCAGTCGCTAAGCAAAAGCGGGGAAGCCGTCCTAATCCTAATTTAATATTGTAGTAACATATTGAATAGTGTCACATTGAATTTAAATATCAAACTTCTTTAAATTAATTTGGATTAGAAATGCCTTTCCGTTTATAAAATTGATTAGTGCTTACTCTTGCCCTCCTACCTGACTAAGTATTCAAGTACCTCTGCCAATTATCCACTAATGAAAAAAATGGAAGTGCTTTTTTCAATTCTACTTGCCATTTTTTTGAATCTTAATCTGATTTTATTCGAAATTTTGGGGAGCCTTTCCTTGTCATTTACTTTTTTCATGAAAATATGAAAAATCATGATCTAGCCTGAAATTAGCAAAAAACACCAATTTTTACTCCAAATTTAATTAAAGGGTCTTAAAATAGGCATTTCTTTATTTTAGAAAATTTGCATTATTTTTCAAAAATAAGTCTAAAGATTTTATCGTTCAGATGATTTTATTGAAAACTGGCAGTATTTTATATAAAAATTATAGAATACATAGAAAAATAGTTGTAATCAAAGTATTTAGATTTTAATATGAACTTTAGTATAGATTATACTTAAATGGGTGCTTTAAGTATAAAGAAGATTTTAAGAGTCTGATATTTTAATTAAGAGATATCAGACTTCTCAAATATTTATCTTAATAAAACTGTTTTTTTTATTTATATAAAAATTCATTGGCAATTTAATTTTTTTCAAAGATACATATACTTTTAAAGATCTGTTTATTTTAATATGGATAGACCCTTTTAATTTAAATTTGGAGTAAAAATTTTGTGCTTTTTGCTAATTTTAGGCTAGATAATGAATTTTAATAATTTCATGAAAAAAGTAAATGACGAGAAAAGGCCTCCGAAATTTGTAATATTTTATTTTCATATAAATCAATTTAAGCCTTATTTGTAATTATAGTATGCTAAATTTAATTAATGAAATTTCCTAAATATAACATAATTGAGGTCTTATAATGAGCTAATAAAGATTACAAATTAGATCAAATAATGATGAGAGAAAAATAATTTACCTTAGAGGACATTAAAAGCTAAAATATCCTACATAAACAATTGTTGGTAAAATAAGATTAGATGCTAACAAAGCATAATGACCAAGTTTCCTAACATAAATAAATAGATTTATCCTGTATTTATGCAATGAGGAGAGATATAATATTTAAATTACGAATTTTATGTTAAAAATGGCAGAGTTAGGAAATTTTAATTCTAACCCCCCTTTTAAATTTCTAAAAAAAAAAAAGTTAACATAACGCAATAATTCAAATAAAATAAATAATTCTAATATCAAATTTTAGTTTATATCTTAGACAAATTGAAACTCTTCTTTACGAAAGGTACTTCAAATGATACTGTTTCAAGATTCAGTCAATAGATGATCCTCATATTTTTGAAAGATACTATTACCATTAGCTTATGATAAGCTTTAGAGCTAGTCATAAAAGCTGAAATAGTTCTTAATCCTCTGTATTAAAGTAAGGTAAAACCTCAGCCTTCAACTTGAAATAGTAATAGAAATGAAACATATTTATAAATATATTCGTAATCATCTAATTTCACTTAACCTATTTTCTGTATCAATAATTTAGGAAAAAGTCTAATATTAGAAACTATCAGGATCAAATATTTCATTTATTAGTTATTAAGGGAAAATCATTAAGAAAATTTCGCCGTATATATTTTTAATTCTTGCAGTTACTTCTGTATTTTCAAAAAAAAGGAAAAATAATGTTTTTCTAATTTTAGAACAAGAAAGAAGAAGAATAAATTTAAAATACTATTTGATTCTATAATATTAATGGCTGTATTTTGAATATAGAATTAGTTTATCTGCTTGAATTTGTGCTAATAAAGCACCTTCTTGAAGACTTACTGGACAAAGTTAAGCATGCGATCTATATATGGCTTGTCCTCAGCAGTCTTTGTATTTATTGAGAAGCTCTTAGTATGAGAGAGTTTAGTTTCCATAGGTTACCCATAAAACTTAGAGTGGAAAGTTATGTCATCACTATATAAATTTTTAAACTCCTTTTTAGGATAAATATTATTTTTAGTTAAAAGAAATTAAGCAATTCCTAAATTAAATAGCGAAATCATTTACAATATAATTAATCTAAATAAATTATGGATAATAATTTCTCAGCCGCTGCATTTAAATCCTTTCATTTTCCGCTGTAATACCATGAAGAAGAAAGAGGATGAATTATGATTTATAGTGCTGAGGAGTGACTAAAAAAATGAAAATCTTAAGCAAAATGGATGTAGAGATAGAAAAATATTTCTCAATTAAATTTAAATTATTTGCCACTTAGAGAGAATTCAGGCTGACGCAATGATATTAAATCGGGAAAAATATAAAATATCATATGTTTAAGTTATAAATAATTAGTAGCTTAAAATAATAATTAGCATTTAGTAGGAATAAATAGAGATTGATGGCATCATACCCTCTGTTATCTAACTGAGGATAGTGGAATATCTTATGAATTCGTTGGTTAAGGGAGATTTAAACCTCATTAAAAAATTTAATAGCATAATCTTTATCTCCATAGTTTTATGTCCTAAAAAGATTAGAGGAGACTAATAATCACAATGCAAGAATATATATATATATGAGGCTAATAGCAATGCCACAAGTAACGGAAGTCTATCTGTATTCTTTCAATTGCATAACCTAGATATATTAAACTAATTCTAAAGAATCCAGAGTTCTTTTGGAAAGTTTATCATTTTTTATTTCTCACACTTTTGAGCTAAAATTAAATTTTCTTAGGATTAAGAAAAAGTATTATCAACAAGTTATAAATAGGTTCAATGTGAAAACAAACAGGAGGTGCATTTTATTGCTTCTAAAATCCCATACATCTTTAGCCCTAATTAAGCATTAATCAAAGATTATGTGATTAAAAATAATAATTTATAATCACTCAAATGATTCTCTTTAATTGATGATTCAAAAATGTATTAAAACTTCCTCCATTTTGCTTCATAATTTAATTAAATTACTTGACTATATGAAAAGTTAGAACTCAATTATAGACTTTTAGTATCGCGAAAGAAACTTGCTAGTTTTTATGAAATAAATTTTGTGGCAATATATTTCAATTAAAATATAACAAGAGTATCTACGAGGAATATTGGAGATGGATTATTACTTACTTTACCAATCACTCAACTTATAAAGTCAATTCAAACTAATAATTAATGATGGTCTATAATGCCATAGCGAAAATTGTATTATCGAAGTAAAAGTGTACTCCTATAGACTAATTTAGATTTTTTCTTATTTTCTTCATGGAATATGTCTTCAAAAAGTTGAATTGGGGTAGCTCAAAATTTTACATACCAGAAAAGAACTTTAAAAATAAGCTCTGGGCTGAAGTTAACCGTGTACATATGGATATGTCCATTCGCATTCCTAAGATTCACTTTGAAGTGATTAGATAGAAGGTAGGTGGGCTGTCCCACAATACCCTGGAAAATCTTGGGGCCATTTGGGAAGTTTCCGCCGCCTTAGCCACCTCTGAACCCGCCGCTAATTCAGCTACGACTGCCATAATCTATATTTGAGTTTCCTCTGCCTCTGTTTGTTTCCATTATAAAAGAGACTGTGCCTATTATAAATTATAGCTAGATTAATTAAGATAAGAAAATGTTTGTAATTATATGTAATTATATGTACGAATTAAATTAAAGATAGAATCTTAATGATTAATGAACTAAGAATTCTTTATAAAAAGGTATTATGACTTTTGACATTTTTATAATAAATTTATCTCCTTAAAGAATTAGTCAAAAGTTATTTTTGTTCACGCCCTCAATCGGTGGTATGTAGTAACTTTCTAAATCAAAAACATAAATATTTTTTCTTATTTCAACCTATTTCTGTAAAAAAGGGAAAAGTCGCATATTAAATTTTCACACAAATTTATAAGAACATAAAAAAAAATTTTGTTCATGTTGACTTCGGGTTATTATAAAATTCATATATTCTTTTTTTAAAAAAATTATATTTTAAAAATTAGAAAAATCATTCATTTTAAAAATAATTCCCTTAAGTTTATTTTTTTATTTTATGTATATTTGAAATTTTGTGTTTCTGTGATTAAATAATAAAATCAGAAATTAATTCTCCAATCTTAACATCTAAAGGAAATTTAAAATTTAAAATTTATTAACGACTTCATGATGAGATTCCATAATTCGCTTCGTTTATCAAAAATTTTAAAAAAATCATTAGTTCTCAAAGAAAATAAAAAATTTAAGTTTTTCCTCAATTATTTACTATATGCTGACAATTCGAAAATAACTAAAAATATAGCTGAGAATTTAAAAAAAAGGATAATAGATATTAATTAAATTTTATAAATAATGTAGTTGAAGTGTTCATTTAAATTATTATTAACAAAAATTTGATTCAGCATTAAATTCTAAGAAAATTTTTATCCCTTTCAACTTTTGCTGGAGGCTCAAACAGCAATTATTAAGCGACCAAGTTTTAATGAAGATGCGATGGGATAGAGGAGTGCGTGATTGATATCTCGCTGCTGAGAGGTGCTCGAACATTATTCAAGAAGAAATTCATATTAATTTTTGATTCTCTATCGAAAAAGCTGCAGATCAGGGGGTGAATCTGTGATTTCAACTGTCACAATTTTGCAACTATTCATTTATTATTTTAACAAATCATCGATTTTAATTAAAATTCCAACTATAAATAAGAAACTCGTGCTAAAGCAAAGAGGAAACTAAGCAGTTTTTATTGTGCAAATAAAGAAATTAGAATCATGCATTTAAAAATATAAATAGCATTGATGGGGAATCAATTTTATTTTAATATGGGAAGTATGTGATTATATCTTATCGGAGGAAGGTATTTCATTAAAAAAATTATTAAATAGTTTATTTATAATGAAAAAGAGCGAGAAGGCGAATTAAATAAAATCAACAATGTTATGTCTTTATTATATTTCTAGCTAAGCGCCTTGGTCAGACTGAGTCCATAAAAATTAATAGCTTGTTCACCTTGCTTATTCACTCATGGCAAAAAAGATTTTAATATTTTTTATTTTAGAAGGAGATTATAGGATGAATACGAATAGATTATTTAGATCAAAAATACAAATAATTTTTCTATGGAATTTCGAAATGTATCTGAATATAATTTGCGTGTCTTTAGCTTAGGGTCTTGCTCGTTTTATTTATGACATTTATCTTCTGCATGTGCTCCATAGTTATTTATCCTCTGCTTTATCTTGTTTATTTGTCCTCACTTTATCCTAAAGTTCATCTAAGGCTTTGGAAAGAATATTTTACTTGCGTTGAAAGGTCAGATCATTCTCACTTTACAGATTGTGAATTGAATCGATAAGGAGAATCTCATTTCAAAACTTTTGCTTTAGTATTGAAGGGTTCCTTGCCGTCGACTCGCTCAACTATAAAACCAAATTTCTTAAGTTAATTAATAGAAAAGGTTATGATAATTAGGGCTAAACCCAAAAATATTATCAAAAATAAGATAATATGCTCAACGGTTTACTTACCTTATCGCGCTTCAGATACTATGAAAGAATAACTTGTGGGATGAGAGAGTGACTTTAGAATTCCCCACTCTGTCATTTTTATTTTTTAAATATGAAATTGAAATGCTTTATTAATTACAATTAACTTTATCACTGTTAAGCTCTTTTCAGACAAATAATGTATTACTTTTAATGAATCAAATAATGTATTCGTATTCATCCTATATTAAGTGGAAGTTATAGTTTTGTAATTAAGATTAATACAGTCCTACTATTTCCAATTTAAAAAGGTTCCTAAACATTCTATTTTCTCTCAGTAATTAATAAATTTCACTCCATAAAACATTTTAGTATTGGGATATTTATATGCTCGAGACTGAATAAAGATTTTAAAAAATTGATATTTTTTTTTTTTTTAAAACTTATTTTTTTACTTATTATTCTTTTTAAAAAATTTTTCCCCTTTTTAAAATTTTTTCTTTTTATTATAAATAGTTTTTCCCTTAGCTTTTTAAAATAATTTTTAAAAAATAAAAAATTAAATTTTTTCCTCAATTATATGTTTATATTTTTCTTTTACTTTCTAAAAAATGATTAAAATCTCACAGCTTTAATTAGATTAAATTCTAGCCTTAAAAATTTGTTGTTCTGAGTTAATTAATTTTAAATTTTTTAAAAATCTCTTACAAAGTATTTAAAAAGAAAAATAATAATTTTTATTTTTAAAAAAAAAAAATTAATAAAAAGTAAAAAATTTTTTTTAAAAAATAGATAATAATTTTAATTAAAATATTAAAAAAAAGAAAGCATAAAGATATCTTAACTAATAGATCTGAGACTTAAAAGTCACTTTATGCTTCGAGCAATAAACAAAAAGCAACAAGGTATTTTAAAATTAATATGCATAAATAAATCCTTTTTTACAACAATATTTTTGCTATATTCATGATAAATTAAGAAATGTTTTTTATCCTTTCTCTCTTCAAAATATTAAAAAGTATTATCACAGTCTTTATAAATTAAATAAAGCTTATTTGAAGAAAATTTATAACAGCAAATTTCTTTTGTAAATTCATTTCTTAGAAAGTTATCTAATAAACTTTCAGCAAATTACTATAAATTTTCAAAAAATAAAGTTAATTTTATTAGTCTGATTAAAAGTGTCTCATATAAAGTAAATAAGAAATTATAGGACAGAGTCATGCGCTGAATTTGAATTTGGACTAAATAATTGTATTTTTGGCTAATTATAAGCTAGATCGTGAATTTTTCATATTTTTATTAAATAATCTTGGATGAAGCAAGGCATGCTCCCCATTGTATTTTTTTTTAAAAATTAAAACAAAAATATTTGTAAAAAGTAATTAATTTTCATGAAAAATTTTCAAAATAATTGTAATTAGAAATATTTAGTTCCAATATTGAAAGATTAATGTGTCAATAATGATTTATAAAGTTAATTAATTTAAGTATCGAATGATGTTTTCATTTTAATATAATTTGTTGCTGTTGAGCCCTAACCTGTGCGAAATTTGCGGCTTCTAATATCATTAATTTATTTAATATAATAATTTATAATTAAAAGAATATATACACTTGGTATTTTTTAAAAGAAAAATAGGAATGGAAATAAAAAATAAATTCACGAATTTCTTATAAAAATTGTAAGTATTCTTTAATTTTAAAGAAAAAGTTATTAAAAAAATCTTATATATTCAAGATTCGTAAATAATTTGGATGTTTAGAATTGATTCTGTGTGTTGATGGAGAGGAAATGAATAAATTTGATTATATGGACATTTCGGTGTAATTTAATTATTTATGAGTTATAATTAAGATAATGAGGCCTGCTGGCTATAGGCTCCGTAGAAGTCTATTTGTCCATCTATAATAAATTTAAAACAATAAAAACTATATTTATAATTGATCTGAGTCTCTATCTTGAATGTCTTATAAGGTGAGAGCTAAATACATAATAAAGTATATATATTTTATTTATAAATCTCTCGCGTGTCTTGGTCTTAATAGTTAATGGCTAAGCGACCAGAGAGCTCACAAGAAGTGAAGGTTGAAAGCCAAACTGTTGTTAGGCTTGACCTTGTTCTCTGCTGTGTAGTCTGCGATCTTCTTAGCGTACATGCAAGGTGAGGGCACCTTGATGGGTCCACAGAAGTTAACATAGTTGTAGCACATGTGGTATGTGCTCAACTCGAAGTTCTGCTTGGTGATTTGGGTTGTGTTATAGACAACCTTGAAATGGACTGGCTGAGCAGTAGCCACAGTGGCTTTGTGAGGAATCAAGAAGAAGTCGTAGAGATTGTCACCTTGATTCTCAACGAGTGTATTATCCAAGCATGTGCCTGCGGAAGCATTAAAAAATAGTAATTGATAATTCAAGTTTCTCGACCTATTAATTTGTATTATTTCTTTTTTTCAAAATGATCTAATTTAAATACTGTTTATCTTTAAAGTGTTATAAATTTAAAATTAAAAGCAAAGAATATTTAAATAATTAGCATTTTAGACTTCGCCGTTGCTCTTGTAGAAAAGTCTGTGGGAGACGTTTCTATCAACGATGCAGCATCAATTGTAGCGATCCAACCTTTCTCATAATACATTTCAGAAAACACTCCAAAACCATTTTTAGAATTGTTTGAAGTATATTTTAAATGATTCGGTTTGTATGAATCTAAACTAATAGTAGCAGTTGAATCTTTTTCAAAAGAATTTTCTTTAATATCGTTAACTAAAGAATTAATCACAACTTCCTCTTTAGTTTTGATTTATCTGATAGATTCAATGACTCTTTCAATCTCATAGCTCATGAGCTTTTGCTAGAGGGTGGGACCACCGACTCCATCTCTGTAGATAATGATCTATTCTGGGAAGGGTCCTTTGTTTTGCTGCTGGTAGTTTAACAACGCCTCTCCCATAAACTTCTCCATGATCTTGGTTCTCAGTTCAGTCACTATCTGCTCTAATAAAAGGGAAAGAATTATCTATAATTTAGCTCCTTCTAGTCCTTTGTTAATCTTTCTTGCTAACTACTTTCTCTTTTGGGCAGATCATGGATCTCTACCTTTGAGAAATTATTAATTACAAAGTCTGAATATTCTTAATATTTGAGAAGTACTGAGAGATCTCCTTGGTTCTGGATGCGCAGAGACCAAGGATGGATTTTCCAGCAGAGTTGACGATGTCAGTTCCCACTACCATAGTGTTTCTGAAATGAGGAAGATTCATGTTGTAGAGATCCCTCTTCAGCTTTGCGTTAATTTGCTTGAGCAAGTTAGAGAAAACTCCTAGCGCCCTGGCTTTGGTTCTGAGGGTGTCAGACAGGATGAACTGAGAGGGGATACCCAATTAGTCGAGAAGTGCCTTATTTAAAAATCAAACATTATAAAATTAGAAAGTTAAAATTCAGTTTGCTCTAGAAGGTAGGAGTCCACTAGAGCTTCTTATATAATGATCAATTTGCAAGTTGCTCTGAGTATTTAATTTAGGGCAAATTACCTAAATTGGCCAGAACTAGTGAAGAAAATCATTATTTCTCAAGTTGGATCTGGCTGCCCTGATATTAATGACTCGACTTCTATATTAGATGGTCACCTGAGAAGGAATTATCGTAATCAAAATATTTAATTGAACTAGGACAATGGAAAAGAAAGAGTATAATATTGGCTGTTCATTGGGTATCTTCTAAGAGAGATAGTGTTAGGATAGATTACTTTAACTAAAAGGAATGCTTCATTTTAATTCTTACAGCGATTATTATCAATTTGAATGTGGAAATTGTTTATCAAGCACTAAGCCAGACCTTACTGGACATCACAGAGAAGGTGGGGACAATTTCCGAGAATACTAGACCTACAATACCTTTTCCCTTTCATAAAATGAGCAGTTTGTATCTTCTTACTCTTCAATGTTCTGAGTTGATATTTCACACATTGTTGGTGCTCTTGCTATTCATTTTTATTAATTTTATCTGTTATAGAATTGTTTAATTCCTCTTACATATTTTATTCCTTAAAACATCTTATAACATCTCTGTGCCTTGATTTTTGGCTTTTGCTCCTTCCTACCAAGAACAATATAACTGAGAATATAATGGGAAATTGAATTAAAATTATTATTTAAATTAAAATGGAATAATTTTGTGCAAGTTGAAGAGTGTCAGATTTAAATAATTATTATAAAACACTCCATTTTATTTGTCATCAGCGCAAGAGAATTCTAAGAATTTTTATCTTTGCAACTTTTTTAGTGAGAACACTCAGTAAAGATTTATAAGCGACACAAGCTCTTACAAAGTTGATACTTGGTCTTTGAGAGTTTAGGTGCTAGTTATCTTGCTGCTGAGAGGCTGTACAAAGATGATTAAAGAAGAAACTCACATTAATTTTCAATGAGCTATTGAACACTAAAAAGATCACATTTAAACTGCCAACAGTTTCAACTCTTCATTCATTATTTTAATTTAATTCCAAATATCATTTAATTCTTAACTATAATGGCAAACTAAGTGAAGCCGGGGTCAATATCACTGTTAATGGCATCAAGGTAAACTTGCTACTAATCATTCCTCAGGATAAAAAATAGTAAAAGGAAAAAGGATCTCAACCCATTCACGATATTTTATTTAAAAAGAATATAAATATTTTATCATAATTAAATTGTGGGTCTTCAATAGAAATGCCGAATGAGTTCTAAGCTTTTCCCATCATTTCCAGAAGGATATTGTTTATTGCATTAATTTAATTAGTTAAATTATATAATGAAATTTTTTTATGATTATCCTTGCTTATAAAAATGCCGGGGTATAAATATGATAAGAAAGTGAAAAATAAGCTGTGTTTTCATAAAGATTAATTTCATTTTCAATATAATTCTCACCTATAGAGCTAGTCAGAGCGCGTTATTATTTACTCAACAAAATACTACATGATCCATCCTATCTCAGTTCATTTTGACTCTACTAAGGTATGGTTGTAGTCACCCTTATCAGTAAGATCGGTAACAGCCAGTTCTCAACATCAACCTCCATCGCTAAAATGTATGAGAGTGCAGCACTTGCGCAACTATAGACAACACTGCGAAATTGTCAAAAGATTTGATGTATTAGTCAGAATAGAGAAAGTTAGGAAAGTTGCAAGCTTGCCATACCTCATCGTCACCTGTCTAAGTTTCAAGATGTGCACATCAATTATTTGATTGATGGTTCTCAAAGACTACTTCTGTCTCACTAGCGCATTTCATATTAGAGTAGCGCGCGAGATCTTTCCATAGATAGTTTCCTGTATCTCAAGATCTCGTCCAGTGACTGATCAGAAACATCCTAATCGTTGAAATGGCAAATAACATTAATAAAGACGGTACACAGAACTGTTGATTCACATTTCGGAGTGAAGCGCGTTTATGCGAACTTCACTAAGCCATTTTTATTACTATATCTGAGAATATATTTACGGACTAGCTGCTCACGTGTGTGAACGAGGGGATAGCGTGAAGTTTTGTATGTGCTGACGAAGCTGTGTTCACACACACATCACCTTGCACTGAAGAAAGAGTTAGGTTACAAAGATAGCACGGTTTAATAAAAGTAGAAGTTTAGAGTGAAGGAGGAATAAAAATATAACTAACAGTGCCGTGTTATCCCTTGCAGGAAGTCAAGAGGTTCGTAAAGGTATTCTTACACGCATGCGCTATATACGACACCGCTTTAATGGTGTACCTGTCATCGCTCCCAGGTGCAAAGGCTTAGTTTCCAAGGGAAGAGCCAGTATGTTGCACGTCTTTATAGAAGTCTCGGAAGAAGGATAAAGATTCCACATATCCCACGATACGTGAGATTGGGTTGCTACAACTCGTTGAACAAACCTCAGCGTACACAGATAAAGGAAGGCGAAGAAGGCATTAACGCTGAGTTGAACATCCACTCCTGTTTTTAATGTTGCATACCCGCCAGAGTTCAACGGCATTTAGTTTTACTGGAGAGTTTTACTGGAACTTAATAAGAAGCTGCTGCTCTATCACTTGATGCTTGATTAAGCTATCGATACAGAGGATTTAATATTGAGTAGTTGTAAGAGTAAGAGAGTGAAAGAAGAGAAGACAAAGTTATGTGCGAGAGAAGGTAGAGTGAATATTAGGAAAAGTATTTAAGCTGTATACTTAATCGACTTAAGTCACTTTTTGGCTTTCTGGGATAAGCCGTTTCTTGGGTTTAGGGTTAAAGGAGATTATACTTAAAAGGTTGGGCTTTCTCTCTTCTGTGTTGGGGCCAGTAACTGGACCTATGCTTTTCTCGTCATACCTTCTTGGGCGTAATTACCTAGCGTCCCTAGCATCTATGTGCATCTCGTCGTCCCTAAGTTTGTATAATTGTGATATGAGACGGACTTGCATCAACCTTCTATCTCGATGCTTCTGTATTTCTGGCTTCCGTGCTCTTGACTACCTTTTAGCTCTCTCCATTCATTCAAGTAGAATGCCTGGCAGATGCCAGGCTTCTCTACAACAGTTAAAGCCTCTAAAAAGCTTCCGGTCTACTCAGAGAAAGTAGGGATAACTTCTGAAGCTGCTCAATACAATTCGTCGCTGAATAAGCTATTTTCCTCTTGCTTCTTTGGGTCGTTTCTCCTCTATGTAGAATCTCTTCCTCTCTCTGTGTGCATCTTACAATGATCTCTTTTTGAGGTACTAACATGCGGTGAAACCTGCAGCGTACGAAGTAGTCAAGGGTAGCCAAAGAAGATTATTTCTCACGATATCTGGCAACTTGTTTGAGAGTTGATTCCTTGTTAGGAAGGAATAGAGGCTAAACCTCACGGATTCCTCTCTCCCTAGCAATATCGTAGCTTAAATGGGAGGTCATGGAGCATTATTAGTGATGTAGATCTGCAATGGATAGTTTTTATTGGGTATCTCCATCATAGCTTTTAGACATCAGATTGTTTTGAGATGCTTTGGGTATCCTTCTCATTCTCAGCAAGAACATTGCTTTGAGGAAACTTAGAAGATTCTTTGTTGCCATACATTGTACTTGAAGAACAAACCAACTAAGAATTTATTGTTGTACTCCATAGCATGGAGGCTCTTACCTTGCCCTAAGTGGAGGTACCTTATGTAGAGGTCCTTCCTTGCTTCGGAACCTGTTGCTCAATCTCTTGCGGACTTCGGCACTAATTAATAATTCGCTTATACATGTGGCAAACGTTTTCCAAACCATCTTGCTTTCGAGTACTCGTTGTATCTATTGTGGAAAACAAAGTTATAAAATTAATTGATTCTAGATCGCGAACGAAGCTAAAGTCTTACTATTTAATATAGTGAGATCCTATGGATGACACGCTCTTCCGATCTTAGAGAACTAAGCGAATCAGGTGCAAGTTAGTGAAGATGGAGCTCCTTTTTTTATATGTGGTGGCTCCATGTAAAAATTAATAACTAATTTATACTTTAAAAACTTAATTTAGTTAGGCAATACTAAAGTTGCTGAGCACTTAATTAGTAGCGAGTTGTCAATCGCGTTGCACATGAAATTAGTAGCAGCTATTTTAAGAACCTTTCGTGACGTCGACAATTACTAACATGGTTGCACGTTAGGAATTGAGTAAGCAACTACTTAACTGCGTTTGAACTTAATTCGTAGACCAAGGTACGAAGCAAGAATAAGAGATACATTAGAACCAAATATGGAGCTTCTATATAAATTAAGCAGATGAAGAACATCAATAACTGAATCGTTTTGCACTCTGGATGTTTCTCGTGATGCTCTGCACCTAGGTCAACAGCATACATAGTAATAAAGTGGCGGCTCTTCATAATTTAAAATTTGAATTTAGATGGCAACCAACCTAGCTAAGAGAACAAGTACAACCCTTAGCAAACCCACAGCTAAACTAAATGTTCGGAACAGCATTACCAAACAAGATGCTTGTGGTGCAGCTAAGTGCAAGGGAGAGTCTCTGAACTTGAGCTCGAGCAAGAGAACTCTCTCTGTGCTTTAAATTGTCAGCCAAGATTGAAGAAGATGCGGTGGGCGTTTAAACTATGCACCTGATGTGCTCCTCTGTTTGCTGCTTCCAGGAAGATCATGAAGGAGAGAATACTTTTTGAATGCGAGTAATTGTCAACGACAGTTCGAATATCCTCAGAGCCTCAAAGCGGCACATCAAGGAAGTCACTCAGACAACGCTAAGACATGTATAGTGAAGCCATTAAGAAAGTGGAACGTCGCTATCCGCTTGCTCAACTTGTGAGCAGTCATTCTCTCACTCTGCTTTCCTCAAGAAACACATGGAGCAGAAGCACATGGCTGAGTTCGTAATTGGGGATAAAGAAACTTTAAAGATGGTGCGCAGCTAAGGAGGCAAAGCACGATACCTTGACAAGGTTCAACTAAAGAGGAAGCAAGAGGAGAAGAAGAGGAAGATTGAGATCATGAATCAGAAGCCTTAGTGTATGGTGTCAGTAAAGTTTCAGCTAGCTCAAAGCAAGACTCGATGCTTGGAGAGTTTTAACTTTGGAGGAGTGTGTTTTAAAATTACCTCCACCTTGCTGATGCGAAGGGAAGAGACACCATCATACAGAAGAGTATGCTTACAGATCTTCCCTTACGAATACTTGTAAGAAAGGAAGAGAAGAGGTCTTGATTCGCGAACGAACTGACAGTGTTGAGTGAAGCGAGGGACAAAAACTTGAGCTAGTACGTTCTTCATCTTGCCTGGTTGTTCTTATCGATCATAATTACATCGCCATTCGCCTTCCTAAAATGGGAGATCACTACTAAGAGAATTTCTCAGCACGAGGCGCAACAAGTACTAGCTTAACCTGCTATTCTCACTGCCTGTTAGAGGATGTGATGGAGGTTGCATGCGTTGGGATTGTGCAAGCAGAGATCTCAGCCCAAGAAGAACATCATGGATCAAACTTTGAACCAGTCGAGCAATTGTCATAGACTTCAAACAGAGTTGTAAGAGAGAAAACATTGAGGAAGCATCGTGCAAGGAACTGCAGCTTACTTCCCATAGATACAGACTTGGCTCAACGGTTCAGGGCAGTGGGACATTTGGTCTATAGTTTGCAATCATACTTTGAATGCTATATGAACCCAGAGGAATACTACTAGTGTGAAAGTGAAGATGATGCAAATATAAAGTCGCAACAAGACATTGTAAGATAGACATAGTATCAGAACCTTTTAAAAAGTTAGTAAACAAAGTAATATCAGCAACCTTAATGAAACCTAAACACTCAGTTATCTGAGATAGAGGAGCAAGGTATAAAATTCAGAGAATAATGAGACACGACGTCAAGGTCAACCTTCCTAGTAAAGACTTTTAGATTGGCCTGTTTAGGGTTAAAAATTTAGCATGATTATAAGTATTAATAAAGAAATTAATTATACACAACTTATTTTCACTTTCTTATAATATTATGGGGTTTTGGGGTTTTATTCAATTCATTACTTAATTCTTAAAGTAATAAAATCATCTGAATAGATTGTCGTAGTCTCTATTTCCATAAACGAGAGCCCAAGTTTCCTTTTTGAGCTGAATGGGTTGAGCATGTTTCATTCTTCTTCCCTCATAATCGCTCCAACTTACCGAATATGAAGAGGTTCTTTAAATTCTTATGTATATATTTCAATTGACTGCAGACTCTTGCTTTGTCAATAATCTATGCATCTGCCAGCTGTTGAGCCTTTACTTAAGTTAAATTTGCGGCTAACTTCATACCCCAAGAATCTAGAATGTTTGAGTGCTGGAATCTTTCAATAAGAGTATTGATTCTGCCGAAGCGTTACAATGCAAAAATTTATATCAAATTGATAGCGCTAGTCTGGATTGGAGAGCTTGTAGTCTTGCAAGGCCTTCATTTTTCTTGAGTCAGATGTGAAATTCTTGGGCAAGGAAGCCTGGAAGCAATGGGATGGGATGAGGTAGTTGGTCTTGTCCCTCTCTTTCACAATCTTATAATATCGATATTTTAATTAATATTTCTCTTTCTATAAAAATTAATGAATGAGGAGGGGCTGATCCTCTTGCTGTCTAGTGAGCTTAATTCCGTATTTCTGATACATATATTGAACCAAATTAGCATTCTCGTTTATCATAATCTATTTTTATGAAAATATTTTAAGTTTGAAGTAGCGCCAGTGAGTGGGTCCTTTATCACATACTTGAAGACGTGAGTTTTAGGGGACAAATCGAAGCATTACAAAAGTAGTTTAATAATTTAAGAAGCGGATGCCGTCTAGCTGATAGATCCTCGTATTGTATTTAGTGATGACGACCATGCGCTTCTCATTTTGATCCTTGGGAACTATTTACCTTTATATACTAGAAAAATATCTAAAACTAGGTAGTCAGTGATGTCTTGCTTTGAGCATCGATCCCTCTTCATATCTTCGATGAGATCCAAGATGGAGGTGGAAGCGATAAACTTTGTGCAGCAGTCAATGTTGAGGAAGATTCCATCAGTCAAGCTCCTCACCTGGGAGATATAACCAGGCCACATCTCCAAATTGTAGTCCCTGATCGGTACCATATCAGTCGCTAAGAAAAAGCGAGGAAGGCGCCCTAATCATAGCCAAATATTAGAGAAATTAATTTAATTTTGAAAAATTTACTTTGAGTAACTTAGCTTCTAATCAATTTCTTAGAAATTTTGATTAGAAATAGCATTAAAGTAAAAGAGCAAAATTGATTGATTCTATTAGGAGCATTATTAAAATCCAATATATATAGAAGTACTTTATATTATAATATTTATATATTAATGATATGTTAATAGATATTAACTCAATAAATAATTTTAGATAAATCAATGAGAGGTAAAAATCATATTTAAACTTAATATTGCATTATTAAATTGATATAATAGCTAAAATATATAGCTCTTTAATCTTGTTTTAAAGGCCTTTATGTTTCTTCTATATTTTTAAATTTAAACTTCATTTCTATATTTGTAATATTATTGGTTCTAATTTAAAATATAATTAGTTTATCTGTTGGAACTTGTGCTCATATAGTACCTTCTTGAAGATAACTTGCACGAAATTAAGCATGCGATCTATATATGGCTTGTCCTCAGCAGTCTGCTCATTGATTGTGAAGCTCCTAGTATACTTGAGGTTTATTTCCACGGGTTATCCATCAAACTGAGTATGAAAAGTCATGTCATCACTATATTAAAATAAGACATATTTTATAAAAATATCTAATTAAAATAAATGCTAAAAACATGAAAGCTAAAGTTGTCAATAACCTAATCACTTCAAATGACTCAATAGCAAAGTCAAGGTCCCAAGAAAACATTAAGCAGCACAAGTACTTAATCATTAGCTGATGCTCTAATGTAGGAATTCACTTTTTAAATATGTGCACTGATGAATTGCTTAATTCCTAATAAATTTAAATTACAATTTTAATATTTCAAAAAATTAATTAAAATATGAGGAGTTGATTAACCGAAAAAGGATTAGTGGGGAGTATAGAAATAGAAAATATTAGTTTTCAGAAAATTTGTTGTAATATTTTTTGCGACCGATATAATAAATAGTAGCAATTACGGATGATTGATGATGATGGTGGTGGTGGACCACGACTTACTTTACCAATCACCAAACTTATATACTACCGAACTAATAATTAATTGATGGTCTCTAATGCCATAGCGAAAATAGTATAATCGAAGTAGAAGTGGACTCCAATAGACTGAGTCAGATTTTGGCCTATTTTCTTCATGCAAGAAGACTTCTCATAGTTGAATTGTGGCTCAAATTCAACAAAAAATCATTAAAGTACTTTAATAATATATAAGCTCTGGGCTGAAGGTCACATTGTACATATGGATCTGCCCGTTCTAAGTCCTAAGATTCACCTTGAAGTGGTTAGATAGAAGTTGGGTGGGCTGTCCCACAGTACCTTGGAAAATCTTGGGGCCACTTGGGAAGTTTCCGCCGCCTTAGCCACCTCTGAATCCGCCATCGCCTCTGCCGTCTCCGCGTCCTCTGAATCCACGTCCATCACCACGACCGTCACCTCCGCGGCCATGGTAGTCTCCTCGGCCACCGCCGCCACCTCCTTAGTTAAAGCCTCCTCTCTCTCTGCTTCTTTCCATTTCTAAAAGTGTATGCTAATTATAAAATTTTGCTACTGGGTGACTTTATTAAGCAAGTTTTAAATAATTTTGGCTTGAAATAGAGTACCTTATCTTAATAAAATTAGATTGAATCTTAAACTTTAAGAATCTTTGCGCTTAAGAGTTGTAATAAATTAAATTTCAATCGCACTATTGGCGCTAATATCCCACACCCTTTAAGAGGAAGTGACGCTATTTTGAACCTTACCAAGTGTGTCTCTGTTTTTCAAAATAGCGTCAAGATTTTAATTAATTTATAAACACAGCTTTCAAATAGTTATTCATATTTGAATTATCTATGATAAGGAATTTTTCATGAATAATTATTTTTAATAAATTTAGTTGTGATACCTAGGCAGTCTATATATTGAACTCTTTATTTATTCAAACTTTTTTTTCAATTCAATTTAGAAATATATCTTATCTGAGTATGTAAACTATCACCACCCTTTCTTAAATAAGTTTATTCAAAATTTAAATTCATCATCCTAATAGAGTCTTAAAGCACACTCAAAACATATGCTCTATTAAATAATATTTAGTAATCTGGCAACGAATTTTTCTCCACAAAAATATATACTGTTAATAAGGTAAACTGAATAAAATTTGATGTCATTTAGTGGTCCTTCTATAATTGAAATTCATAGTCATTTCTGCCATGTTAATAAGTCTGCCCACACTCATATACTCCAATCCCCAAAGTCCTCCTGCGATGTCAAATTACTCCATCCCAATACCACCTCCACCATTTTCTTACTGCTAAGAGAAGGGGCTCTGTTTCTGCCTGCCACCTAGGTTCGGGTTATTTTAAGTACTGAAATCGTCATTCTATCGATTAAAAGACTGAGGGTTTGTCTGTGGCTTTGATCCTCGGAAATTATTATGATGCCCTTAGGCAATATTTGGAATTGATGTTGGCAAATTAAACCTATCTTCAAAAGCAGCTGAATCACCAGGCACTCTCCCGAAAGCCTAATTGGAGCCTACATTGTTGCTGCTGTTATTTTGGTTAGGCTATGATGCACTCTAATTCTAGTTTTAAAACTTGAACTTGTGTGACTTCATAAAAATAAGTATTATCAATTTACACATCATCTTATTAAACAGCTACTACTCTTGATCAGTCATTGGATAGAGACTTAATGAAAATGTGAAATAATTAATTCGTTAACTCTCATAGTAGTCCATATGATTATGTGGATTTTCTTTAACCTCACTCTATTAATTTAAACTCCGTTGGCTTTAAATTATATTGTCCTAATTTGTAGTTCCTTACCTGTTCCTCTCATTTTAGTTTTATTGAGCATGAATTTAGATGGTTCTATTATTTTTTGTGCCAAGCGAAGTCACAGTCTGCTAGCTTTAAATTTGAGTATTGGCCTAAGATTTAACTTCTTCGGCAAAATCTGTTTACCCACCTGCCCTGGGATTAACTTGATCAGGATTACGATCAGCCTTTTAAGCAGAGCTGTTTCGAAAGTATATCTAGAAAATAGAAAATTAAAATCTCCTTTTTCAAATTATGCTATCTAGTTGATTTTGTAATTCCTTATCTTTCGTTCCTCATCTTATTCGACCATCTTTCTGAATTATCTTTCTTCTTGCTTCAACTCCCAAGGCTTCTAGTGTCTCTAGTCCTGTAAAGTTATCTCCTAATTAGTGTGAGCTCTTCTCTGCAATAGTCTTTCGTTAAGGGAAGAATCAATTGCACTATTGAGACCAGTATTTTAAAGCCTCAATTAGGAAGTAACTCCAAAAATGTTCTAATTGTCGCTATTAGCATACCTATGCTATGCGGGCTGCTGTTATTACTTTTATATTTGAGTGGAAAGATGATTATTTGAAAAATGATTCCTCTCACCTAGATCCCCTTCACCCTGTATCTTACTATAGTATTCTTTCTCCAGTTCTTGTTTGAGATTTGTGCTCTTTGGAAGAGAATTAAATGGAGAGGAGATTGTGGCAACAACTGCTTTATTATCCTAAGTTGATCTAGGCCCAGTCTAGCTTTATTTATTTTAAATGAAAAGCTATTCAAGATTTGATAAAGAGAAAGCAGTTCTTCTTCATCATCCTAGCTTGAAGTAGGCACAACTTTTAGCTTTTTCTCTTCTTCAACCCCTCTTCTATCGGCTTCCCTTGCTCTATCGTTTTTGACCTTGAGAGTATTTAAGTAATCATAGTTTAAATAGGAATGAAGTTTTGTAAATAATCATTAACTGGATCATAGGACATCTCCACTCTGTCTGCGAACTGGTTTTCAACCATATCACCAAAATCAGTTCCCTTTAAACTTGCTTGGCCACCAAACTTTGAAAGAGGACTTATCTTGCTCAGCGTAGTTTTGCTGTTTTAGGTGTTCAAGTTTGGTCTTGATAGTGCTGAGTAAGGAGATTGCTCATTTCCCAATCCAAGGGGACTATTGGAATGAGACTTCTTGGCAGTAGGAGTTGCATCTTAAAATTGAAACATAAGTTATAATGCTTAATACTCATCTCATTTTGTTTACTAGTTTTACAGTTTAACTCTCCCGCTTACGTTTGCACTGATAGTGTGCTGAGCACTTGGAGCGTTATATGTGGACTAAGCAGAATTCTTTTTGTAATGGCCTGCTCCATTAGCATGCTCGTAGATCGGAAGGGAGGGGAAACTAGTAAGCTATCTTGTCTATAGAGTGCCAAGATTGTAGAAGTTATCCTTAATAGAACCAGTACTCGGTTTCAAGTCCAGCAAGTCTTCATTTAGAAGTGGCTTCCTTAAATTCATTAAATAATGTGATTATTCCTCTAAGCAACTTGCCTGGAAGGAGGTCTAACATCTGGTGATTTATATTCATAAAGAGTTTAAAAGTATGTGCTTATTTGTTATGGCCTGTTTTAGGGCTCCCCTTTTTGGAACCTGATCTTGATCTGTGAGAGTTTCTCATTGGAGTGTTTGAATTTAATTAGCTCAGTTCTGGAGTAGGTCCTGATCCGAAGCCCTAAAATAGATCTTTCAGGTGATTGCCTGAACTTGGAGTTAAGTTGCTCAACTTAAACATAGGCTGTACTTTGAGAGAGTTACCATAGCTTTGCTTGTCGTTTTTGAATGGAGTTGCTTGGACTGAGTTCATCAAAGAAAACTTGGGATCGAAGCTAGATTGATTGATATGGATTGGGGAGTGAGGTAAATCTAGCCTTGGAGATTCTGGCCCTAGTTCATTGAAATTTTTTGAGAAATCTCCTGAGTCCACCAAATTAATTTTATAAAGTGGAATCTATTTTAAGCTGATAATAATTATCGTCAGGATCGAAGTTGATGTTTTGCTAGTCTTGGACATTGATCTTGAAATCTCTAGAATTTCTTCTTAGTGCCTTGCTGAAAGCGTATGGAAGCTTTGATTCTAAGTTGAAAATGCTGTCCTTTTGTTCTTGCCGCTTTACTGTCGATATTTGAAGAGCCTTCTCAGCCTGAATTTTCTCGTTCTATAATTCAAGCTTCTAAAATTATAAGTCCCCAAATTGATTAAAGATGTAGTAAACTTCTTTTTAATGAGTTCTCTGACTTTCCTCTCCAGCACTATGTTCCCCTTCTCAGAAGTTATCTTAATCTTCTGTGCAAGTTCTCTAAAATAAGCTTCGGAAACTACTTTAGCTCTCTTCTTCCTGTTTATTATCTCCTTTACTGGGTCAAGATGCGGTGTGAAAGTCTTTGCCAAATCCACATAATACTCAGCTGCATTCTTCTTTTCTTCAAGTCTCTCTTCATTCTACTTACTTTGCTCCTCCATCTTTTCAAGAGTAGTCACTTAAATAGAAGTAGCTGTAAATTTCAGCATTTAATTATACAAGTCTCTATGGTGACTGTCTTCTAGATCAGAACTTCAAACTCCTTCTCCTTCCTCCTGAATTCTTACACCTTCTTGACCAAGCCACTTTATCTCTCATCCCTTGTTTAAGTTCCTTCTCCTTCCACTCTCAACAACTCTGCTGCGTTCTTTTACATCTGTCTGAGATTGTTTTACCGCAGCTCTTCCTGCTCCTTTATCTGATCCTCAAGTTATTCTAAGCGCTGCTCGTACTTTAACTCAGTCTAATAATAAAAGCTGAAATAACTTTATTAGTCTAATCCTCTTCAAGAAAGGTAAGTGCATCTTGAAAGGCAAGTATCTGGGACTGTAGTTACAATATCTGCTTCTCATAGTAAAAAGCGTTATTGAAGTCGTCGTCCACCTTCTTCACTGGCACTCTATACCTAGATCTCGTCATTTAACTTGAATGGGTCATCCCAAGGCTTATTTAAAACGGAGAATAGTATTTTAAATGATAAACTTTAAGCTTTTGTCTTTCAAAACCAACTCTTCTTCTCTTTTTTGAATCTTAGTCTGCACACTTTTCACTTTATCTTTGAATAAATATTAAAATTGATCATTGATAAATTAAAGATCTGCGAGAACTTTATTCTTGTTTTCCTCAACTATGAGATCTCTTGCCTCTGCCCGACTACTGCGCATGCTCTTCTTAGGAGTTTACTTGTCCTGCCCTCGAAGGATCTCTCCCTCTGAAGTGTGAGTGGTACGTTTAAATTTAGCCATATGTCTTTACTGTTGCAAGAGCTTCTTACGCTGTCGCTCTTGAATCTGTTGCTTCTTGAGATCTTGAATTGGCCTTTGAAATAAGTCCTTCAGCTAAGGAAGATTCTCAGTATCAATAAGAGAATAATAGGCAGACATACTTCTTGAGAATATAATGATAATCAGGAGCAACTGAGGTATAGTCCTTGAAGAGCTCAGCATGCTGATTCTTCCTGATAATCTCCACTTAATTGCTTCCCAGCTTGATCTGATTACTCTCTGGCTAGTATTTTTCAATCTCAGATTGATCTCTTTGCTCGAAACTTTAAAAATTGTGCAGTTGTTCTAGTTCATGAAAGAACAATAAGCAAGAGATTAATTTGAATGAGTAGAGAGATAGAGCTCTAAATCTAGTTTCTCTGTGACTGGTTCTTGGCTCCTGTTCTATTGAATCCGAGAGAGCTCAATTAGCTCTAGTTCTTAACTCTTGCTGAGTTGGAATCTATTGGTCCTGAGGAGGTCCAAATTCTTAGCCTAGGATAAATAATAGGAAGCAGAATCTGTTAAATGCGTGAACTTGTTATACTTCACTTCATTTGATGACATAAATGAGCAGATCTACATCAATAATTAATAATGTATTGATGCCATTTGGTCGAGCAGTTTCTAAGCTTTATCTTCTTCTGTATAGTGGATCTCTGTTCCTATCAGAGGTTCAATCTTATCTGGGATCTAACTTATCTTCAGCTTCACTGGTTTCTATAAATAAAACGAATCACCATAAATTATTCTAGATGTGAAAGTAGTCTTAGTCGAAGTCATATTTATCCTATAGCAATTTAGGATGGAGGGTTATTTGACCTCCTCTGGCTGCTTACTCAGAATTTATGCTCTTGAGTAGAATCTCTGATTGAGTTGGAGGTTGCTGAAATCTCCTCTTCTTAGGGCCTGGGGTTTAGCTCTCATGCAAAGTCAAAAATAAAGATGGAGGAAAAAATCATAAGTGCCTTACCTGTAGATATTTATGCTGTGATCAATTGCCAAAGAAAAATTTATATAAATCTGTAGGCTGCCCATTCATTTTCATGATAAGGCTGTTCAACTGGATTGAAGGAAAGGTTGCCTGCAGACGAGTAATGTGAGTAAGGAGATTGATCTTATCTCAGGGACTTATTGTTCTTGGAAGAGCTGCTAAGATTATTGCTTTTCTTTTTCAGATAAGGGAATAAAATAGTAATAAGTTGGTAGAATGGTTCTTGAGTCCCTCCTCTTTAATCTAGCTTTTAGGAGATTGAGAGTCTATAATCGATAATTAATTATGAATTTATTTATAGTCTGAGTTGAAGATCTCCAGAAGTTATCTATGTGTTCCTTGGTGCTGGCTTTGGGAGTGGGTTATATTGCTTACGAAACTGCTCTTTGGCTGTGTTAGGATGCTTTACTTCAGTTAATTGCTTCTATCAAAAAAATTCATAAATAATTTTTCAAAGTATAATCAAGTGAAGTTTTATAGAAGGAACTTGAGAGATTAAATTCACTCATAGACAGGTTATTAAGTGACATCAGTTTTGTTTTTGCTTGGAACTCTTGCTTGTAAAGCATCTCCTACGACTTGTAGCCCTGGTTTGGTTGAGTTTGCAAGGGTCCTAACTCAAATGAAGAAAAAACTACAATAATATATCGAGCATTAAAATTTCAAAGTGTCTATGACTTAAACTTCTTGAGTTTCAAACTTTGGGTCAGCTTTGTTGCATATTAAAATACATATATTTGTTGAAGCTCTCTTTCATCTAGTTTAAAAGCTCTCTGTCAAATGTCTTGTGATTGACAACTTCTTACTTTACTTCCTCAGCTTTATTCTTAGCCCTCTGCATCTTAAGTAGCTCTGCTTGAAGTTTTTAGCTTTAGAATCCATATACATTTGCATTTTCCTTTTGCTAATTTTTTGATTCCTCCTCTCTTCATCATAATTACTAGAATAGGCAGCTCTGTTTTTACTAAACTGCTTTTAGCTAAATAAAAATGAAATAACTAATTCAAAAATTTTCAAAGCTGTAGTTAGGGAGTTGATACTTGCTACTGTTAGGTGATTATTGAGCGAATTTGGCAGGAGACTTCAGCCCTTTCTTGTCCTTTGCAGCACTGTTATTCAGTCGAAGTCTCTGGACATGGATACATTAAAATTAAAATGTATATTAAAACGGCCTGGTCCCAGAAGGGGCTTTAATTTATTAATACTGGAGGAATTTATTGGTGGTAGGGCTGATGCCTTACCGGCTTATCCCAGGGCAGTTTTCGAAGCTAGGGTGTTTGGTGTCGTAACATTCAAAGAGTTAATTTATTCAGTGGCCAGAACATTCGTGCCCACATATGATTGACTTATTAGGGGTCAGCTACTAAATAAAATATGCTCTGCATGAAGTGATCTTGACTTATAGAATGCAACAATAATAAATTATATTCTATGCGAGGATTGCTAGTTTGAGGATTGACTTGAGAAATTATTCTTCTTCTTTTCCAGGTGATTGTATTAGAGTTGACTGTTCATTATAATGAGTTCCCAAGAATGCTATCTAAATTATAATCTCTATCACATTAAATCCATCAATCTTTTTAATTTTTTCTAAAATTCTATAACCCATAAAAATTTTATTAGCATCTCTTCAAGGATAAAGCTGATCATTGGGTTATCTTCAGCAATCAAGACGTATTTGAGAGAGTCGTCTCTATAGGTTGGTTATCAAAATAATTATATTAATAATTTGATCAATAATTTATATCTACCACCGCCTCCAATATGAGGCAAATGGCCGCTGCCTCCATTATTTTAAGCGAAATGCCTGGGATTATTGACTGGAATTATAATTTTCTCCCAGGCGTCTTTAAGTTCCTTGATACTTAGCTCATTCCATACCCTCACTCCTAAACCATGAATAAATCATAAATCAATTTATGCTTTCCTAGAGGTTGAGAGGTGATGGTATTGCTGGCTAGACTGTAGTTTGAATTGAGGCAGGCATTCTATAGTTGCTGCTAGTTGACACTCACGTTATTTTTTAAAGAGCTCTCATGGCTTAAAATATGAGCTATCATACTCGAGTTTTCTGCAGTAGAGCCACATCTCGAGTAGTCTTCTTTTCTTAGCTAATCAACTCAAATTAATTTAGACGATAAAGTTTCAGAATTTATTGATGAATGCTGATACTCCATGGTTCGCTTGCCTTTTCTAAATGGGCAAGTATTTTCATCGTATCCATAGACAAATTTTCATAGTAGAAACTTTCATGCCCAAAACTATTTCTCTACACGGGGTCATCGTAGATTAGTGAAGGCTGCTTTCCATATGTAATGAGGTCTAATTTTGTCCATTTACAAGACTGCCCTCCTTGCTCTGTAGAAGAAAATAAATCATGGAGAAAAAAATTTATTAGATGGATTAATGTTTTAAAATAATTTCTATTGAGAAAAAATGCCTTCTAAACTTAAGACTAAAGGCATCTAAAAACTTGTTCGTTATTTTAATATTCTCTAAAGCTTATACTTATATTCTTCTTCATCATCATCTTCTTCCTAGCTCTAAATTTCTCACATATTTCTTAACATAGAACCTGCTCCAATAAGTCCGTTGTTTTGGGTTCCGGCCCTACTTATAACTCCCGAGACTTGGCCTGGAAGCATAGTTAGGTCAAGCCTATCCACACCTGCGCTATGCTGCTCTTGAGGATTCACCATCTAGCGAGGAGGTCGCTTGCACTTATTCAATAGGTCAGTCAAGATGTCCTTCGTCATATTCTTGTCGTAGAGGTCATTCATTCCAGACTCAAGGCATTTCTGCAGCACTTCTACACAAAGAGTTAAGAGATTATTTGTTCTACTTCTATATATATTAAATATCCTTACTATCATTCTTCTCAGCTGAAAATCCACAAATAAAGTGTTTATCTGTGTCAGTTATACCGTGGGTGATTTCTATCTGTCGAATGGCTTTCGTTGCTTCGTGTCCATTCATCTCTGGCATAATGATATCCATCAGAATCAAGTCAAACACCAAGCTGTAAAAAGTAAGGTTAAAATAGGCACTAAGACTTACTCGTCTTTCATGAAACTGGTGAATTTCTCAACTGCTATTCTGCCGTTACCAGCCACTATGGGAACATATTGCATGCCCTTGAGCATCTCTTCAAGTATAGTTATCTTATATCAGGAGTTTTAGTATCCATAGCTTTGTTGATAGCGAGAGACGTTGTAGAAACTCAATAAATGAGGCTGCTTTGGTCTCATGTCTGGGGTGAATCGCATATCCATTCCTGGTGAGTTCAAATCCTTGAAAATATTTTATTCTCTCTGTAGAAGGTTCTTCGAGGCTCCTCCCTTGTCAAATGTGTTGAGTATGTCCTTCGGGATATGTTTGCTTAGAGGTTCGTGCTTGTTTGGCCTAGAGTTTAAGCGTCTAGTTTTACTATGCTTTCTCTTATTTTCAAGCTAAAGACGGCCTCTATCAGCTCCGCTTATAAAAATGGGTAAGATATAAGATGATGAGTTATACTACATGAATAATAAGTTTTGGCTGATTCTATCAAAGCTGTTATCTAATTTAGAATAGTTGCCAGAGTTTTCTTTTAAAATCTTATTCTTGACAGCACTTTGTACATGCTAGGGAACTTTACACTCTTCCTAGTCATCCATATTATGAGAGAGCTAGGCGAGAATCTCGCTGGTGTCATCCTCTGAAATATCATTGCTGTCAAAGTTCTCAAGTCCGTCTGAGGCTACTTAAATTGGAGACTCTTGTCCGAAACGCATAGCTGACTAATCCTAGTTAATGGTTTAGCCACAGTTGCTATTCCCATCGATAAGGTTATCATTTTGATCAGTGTGATTGATAGTAGCTTGCCTCAAATTTGGTGTTCCAACTCCCATCTCACTCTCTTGATATGGGTTGACCTACTATCTATTCTAGTTGTTGATATTCATAAGACCAAGGCCTCCCACAGCTGCAGATAAGTCAGAATTATTTGCAGTGTTCAGATGCTGCAATTTCTGATTGTGATGAGGCTGATTGTTTTGATTTTGAACGAAGAAGTTGGACATGTTCCCGAACTTGTTTTGCTGATCATTGTTCCTTTGATGATCTCTATGCGAAAGACCTTAGCCGAATGATAGGACCTTTCTAATATCGTCTTGTGATATATCCTGCTTAAATTTAGCATCAATTGGATGATTGTGGTTCCCTTTATGTATTTAAAGCAAATAGCTTGATTAAATTAAGATAGATTTCACCAGGATTTAAAGTCCTAGCAACCTTGAAACTCTTTGAGCTTTACTTTGATTGAGTGCGTATGGGTACACTAAGATCCAACTCCTACTATTGGTCGCCTAACAAGAATTGATCTAGCTCTCTATCTCTATCGATCTGCTTCATATTTTCCTCTTCATGTCTCTGCTACTCTACTATCTTGTGCATATTATGCTCCTCTGTTGTCTCTTTAACCTTTTGGATGAATTAATGTGACTGCGCCTTCTACTGCTTTGAGGGTGTAGCCTCTCCACTATGATGAATCCCAAGACCTTAATTAGGTATGATCGATCCCTTCTAGTTTAAAAGAATGTCTATAAAGTTGAGACTCTTTGCAATAGCTGCCACATCTTCAGTCTAGGCATGCATGATCTTCTTACTATTGTTGCGCTCTGAATCTTCATCAAGATGGTTAATTTTAATGAACAAAGAGGGCTTCTTCTTTCCTTTATTCGCCTCTTTGTTGCTCTATCCTCCCAGGTTGTCACTGCTTCCTCCAGTCTTAATGTTAGGATTTAGACTTGTTGCACTTCCACTGTTATCATGATTCCTGTGGACACCTGCTCCACTACCTATCAGATGAAGGCTGTTGCGATGAGAAGGAGGATCAGTTTTGAAAGGGTTGTGGTTATGGTCTATTATAGCTCCATTCGACTTTTGACTGTTGTATGGCTGCTAATAATTACCTTGGCCAGGGATATCTAAAGACAGGAAGTCATTAAAGTCAAAAAGATCTTACTGTTGCTTGAAAAGCCAGGTGCTATATAATTCATGCTCTGAGTACGGTGAGAGTCTTAAATTGGAGCAAGCTCTGTCACCTTCTGCGCGATTAGAGCATTCGAGGGGAGACACTGCTACGAGCTCTTTCTAGAATTAGTCAACTCCATCGCTTGTTTTTCATCAGTAGGGTTAAGCGGATGATAAATTAATTAGAGAACTATGATGCTCTCTAAAACTAGGCAACTATCTTGAGTTGTTGTTGCAAAACAAATTGGCTGTTTGAGGATGTCTTGACTCCAGGTTCTTTAGCTTTGTTTCAACTCTCTTAACTATGCTTTTGTCAACATCTAAAGAAAGCCATTAAAGCAATCTATTTTCTTACTTGGAGTAACTAACTGAGAGTTCTTTCTGATCTTATTGCTGCTGTTATTGTGAGAGTTGTTGCAAAAACTGTTCTCGTCTCCTACTTGCAAAAAATATAGTTTGATAGTAGCAAGTTATTTGAATTTTCATTGGTAAATCCAGATCCATGTCCACTAAACAAAGGATGCGGGTTGACAGGTAAGTTTTGCTTGAAGTGATTGAAACCAACAGGCATATTGCTTCCATTAGGTGGGACACTTGCGCATCTCCCTTGGTTGTTGAGCAAGGGACTTCTTCCATCCATAAGTTGTCGAACCTATGACAACGCTTGTTTTCTATTTTCTCCTAAATAATGTTTTAAAATCAAATCTGAACTTACTTGCACCTAAATTAGGAGATTTCAGAATGTAAGCTCCTCCTAATACACTTTTAGTCTTATTTATTGGAGTATAAGGATTGATAACTCTTTTGGAAAAATCTCCTTACGAGAATGGAATCTTGAAAAGAATCTTAATTTTCCCTCCTTTGTTACTTGATACAGGATGGGCTTGATCCTATTCTCCTTCAAAAGGCGGAATTTTCTCCTCTTCCTTAATATAATATTACAATAAATTCTCTTCTTCCTTATTATCTGAGGTAGGTGCGTCAATGGTAGAGATTTGATAAGTTCCATCAAGATTCATGATAAGGCCAGGGAAAATAATCATTCCTATACCAAACTGGGAAATTAAATCGAATAGGTCCTCGTAGTTTCTAAGCAATAGATCTTCCATTTAAACTTAAGAGGACTTAGAGAGGCTATTGAGTAAATTAATCAAGGGCTCCTCATTGTACTGAGATTCTTGCTGAACACGAATTCAAATGCGATCAGATACTTTGTGTCAACTAGCTTGTCAAAGTTTATGGAAATCTCAATTATTCCATCAACACAGTACTTCATGGAAAACTCTGATACAGATTGCAAAGCGAGGCGGAAACGCTAAATATCGCCAAAGCATTTTTCAGGTAAGCCTGAACTATCATCAAGTTTAAGGGTTGTTGAAGGGCTTAGACACTTTACTGATAAACTTTCCACACATTCATAGAAAAAGAAGTAAGGATATATAAGATGTTAAATATGTTTGATTGAAGAATCTCTTCTTTGAGGAGGAAATTTTCTTCGTGAGCCTTAATTGTATCCGAGCGCATCCAGAACTCATGCTAAATTAATTAGACCTGATTGATGGCAACATAAGTGTTTCCTAAGAATTCGACAAGTGAAGAGTTATTCACTAAATCATCTTCGGACATGGGTTTATTGGCTAGTTATTGGTTAAGATTCATCAATCTTCGGTTGAAATTAAAGAGGAATTTGTACATCAGTTGCGTATGCAAGAATATTAACCTGTTTTTTGCTTTTTGCTCTGAAATTATACTGAACGTGAGCATAATGGCTTTCTTTGAAAGATAATTTACTGACTCTCCTTGGATGGATGCAATTTCGTATTTCTCAAAGAGATCTTTGTTATAAGTATTGGTTCGCTCTGAGAGTGTTGAGTTTGACTTAGTTTCTTCCTTGATCTGCTCCTTGAACCTCTTTTTTTGTTACTCATCTAAGCTTCCCTTGCCTATTTCGCTTTTCGTCAGCTTTAGTTCTATTTTCTTAGAAATTGGTGCCTAGGCACCCCCTCCAGAAAAAGAGTTTTCACTATTCTTTAGGTTGTTCATGGTAATATTTCCAGCAAATCCACCCGCAGCTGCTTAGGGCTTAAATATCTCTAGGATGAATTGCTTGAGCTTAGCGGTTGCTTCATCGTCATCCTGGGTTAGTTTGTAGATGGAGGGAGGCAGCTAGCGGATGTTTAATCTCTAAGAAAGCATAGTTTCGAAGGTTTAGTTGCACATTTGGATAGAACCATCCTAACCTAAACTTATTAAACTTTGCAAGCATCAATTCAATAACATCAAGCTTTTATAATAGCTACGAATATAAAATAAGTAGAAATTAAGGAATTAAATATTCTTCAAGTGCAAATGATGTTTAGAAATCTTTTTTTAATTTTTTAAGAATGAAAAAGTAGATGTCTTAGAGGAGTAAAAAATAATAAAAATTTAAAAAGAGAAATTACAAAAACTAAGAATAGTTTAAAGATTTATCTATGAAATGAGTAGATTTGATAAGTAAATCACAACTTGTACTTAAAGAATGTAAATCAGAAGTTATAAATCTCTAGTATGTCACTACACATAAATAAAAATACTCTCTTTTTTTTTAGTTATATTATTCAATGAGCTAATATATTCTCATTTTTATCCATAATATTTCGAGTGTTGGGAACTCACGCTGATGTTAAAACTTTGCTAACTTAAAAAAAGTATTTTAATGTATTATATTTTTGACTTAATTTATTTACCACCCAAAGATTCGTTTTATTTGATTATAATAATATAATCATGAAGAAAAATAGAGAATAAAATTTAATCTACAAAATAAATATGTCATGTCTTTTTAAACAATTACTTGAGCTTCTTTGCAATGTCATCTAGGGTCAAACTTCCGTCTTTGAATCCAATGAGGTCTTCGATGAACCACCTCTGATTCTTGGTGTAGCCCGAAGCTATGTACTGCAGCCTCAAGGCGGTGTGAACCGAGCCACTATGTGTGGTGAGCGACAGGAGTGTGTCTTTGAGGAAGCCGCTGCAGACGATGAGGCCCATGGAGTAGATGTCGAACGAGGCCTTGGCCGCCAGCACCTCTGCCTCCTCGCGGTGTCTGATCCAAGGGATGGGCGGCAGCCACTGATCCAGGCTTTCCTAGCCAGCCTTGCATGCATGGCGAAAGTTGCACAGGAAGACCTCGGGCGGGGTCTTCCCTATGATGCGAAAGTAGGAAGGGCTGAGACAGCGGTGTGTGACCCCATGCTGGTGCACTGCTCCGACTATGCTGAGCATCATACCAAGTACCTCGACGAGCATCCAGGCCTGGACGGGGTTCTGTGTGAAGATTGCAAAGCTGTAGTCATACTCTCTGTAGATGAATAGTATCCCGTCCCGCCAGATGTAGACCTGCCTGACCTCGTCGAGACCTTGCACGCCCTATTGCCTGAGGTAGGTGGTGACCTTGAAGTCGTTGAACAGGCGCATCATGTTCTCTGCATCCTCTTGCAAGTCCTGCTTGCTGAAGTGCGAGTGGTGCCTTTCGTCTCCATCTTGCTTCTGGGGCTCCTCCAAGTAGAGGCCGCCTGACCTTCCAACGTGCTCTAAGATCGTATTGAGCTCCCATCGAATTGTGAATGGGACTCCCAGCTCATCAAGAGCTCGCGCGATACCTTCGCTAGTCCTCACTAAGAGGCCGCTTTAAGAATGGCAGTGTACTGGCTCCTCGCAGTTTGAAGGGCGCCGGAGCTCCTGCACGGGAGCCTGACATAGCTGGCCCAGCTAGCGTGGCAGCACGACTTAGGAATCTGCCGCTGTGACCTAGGGCAGCTTCGAAGTCCGTGTCGGCGCGCAGGGTATAGCCGCCTCTGCAGCGATGGCGTCTTGGCGAGGAGCTCCTAGTGGAGGAGCGTCGAGCTTAAGCTGTTTCAGGACTAGAGGGCTGTACCCAGAGCGCAAGAGATCCTCCTTGCTATGGCTAGCCAGGTGCGCCTTGAGGGCGCGAGAGGTAGGGAACGCCCTCGCTCCATCGCTGCAGAGCTTGCACTAATACGTGCCCCTGATTTTTAATTGTTGGTAGCAGCCCTTGGCGCGCGCATGGACCCCGGCATGCCTCTTGAGCTCCTTGGGCTTGTAGACTCTGTGGCAGTGCGCGCACCTGAGCAGGAGCCTGGGCCGTTGGGCCCTCTCGCTTCCCTGCCCTCGCCTTCGCCTTCGCGACAGCCATTCCTCCAGCCAATCGTGGTAGCCCCGCTGGCCTCGCGTTCGCTGATGGGGCACGAGGCTTCCTTGCGCAGCGAAGCCGCTGCTTCCATAGGGCCGAGGACTCGCCGGCTCAGCGCACTGGGCTGTGCGGCTCATGCCTTGCGATCGGCTTGCGCTCTCCATATTAAATAGTAAATTATTCCTATTAAATAATCAGGCACTTAAACTTTAGTCACCCAGTGAACCATAGCCTGGGAGCCACCCCACTCAGCCCCAGCATGGCTATAGCGCTCCCTCAGCTTCCTCGAGGTAAGCAGTGTCCAAGACCATACCTTTTCGCCCATGGAAAACATCCAAAACCATACCCTCCCTGAAATGTCCAAAAGCATACCTTTTTGCTGATAAAAAACATCCAAAACCATACCTAATTCCTTCTTTAGAGTCTCAAGCCATGCAAGAGGCTCGAGCCCGCTGCAGACAGAGAAAGCAACCTACCCAGCGCGAGCCCTACATTTACCAGCGCTATGCAGCTTCGGGTACACAAGTTTATGTCCTGCAAGATATGGGTCGCCAGCTAATTTAATAGAGAGAGCGCTACTATTAGGTACCCAAGCTCTAATGTAAGCTTATGTACCCCAATTAATTAAGACTTTAACTTATTTTAAAGGAGGACCTGACAGACCCGACTTGACTCCAGTCATGATGAACTTCAACCAGAGGGCTCACACGAGCATCAACCAGACTCACATCGTCAGCAGCAAGCAGCTGGAATCGAAGTTCAGCTCCAAGGGGGACCTCTACTCCTACCTCAAGTTCCAAGGTATGCATTCAAATACTGCTTAACCTGCTACAGCTGGCTATCACCTGCCCTCCCAGAAGCGGACCAGCCTCCGCTTCCTGAGGGATGTCCTCTCAGGGTAGAAGCTCCTGATGAGGACGGCCGAGCTCACCCAGATCAACGTTCCCAACTACCCGGAGCTCTCCGTGGCGAGCATCTTCGAGATGGTGCGGGGGGACAAGGAGCTGCTCAGCTACCTCAACTACTACGAGGACATGGGCGAGCTGCCTGAGCGCAGCTACATGCTTTCCATACTCGGCACTCTCAGGGGGGACTTCCTATAGAAGCTCGTCCACGCACAGCAACAGCTCAGAATGTCTGGCAGACTCGAGGAGGAGAAGCTAGACACCATCGAGGTTAGCCCAGAGATGCTCCGGAGCCTTGAGGCGCAACCCTACTACTCGAGTAAGAATTCCAGGCCCCTCAGATTATGCTTTAGAAAAGAAGGGCAGAGCCCTGGCATTGTTGAAGGTGACCTCTACTGGGAAGCGTCAGTAGAAGAAGCGCAAGCGGTTTGAGATCAGCTGTGCCTACGAGGGAGCCGGGGAAGACAGCCTCATGGGCGGGAGCGCAATCGGTGGGCTGAAGCCGCTTGACGTTGAGATGGGATTGCTGAGGTCCCCTCCCGCCAAGAGGATGCTGGCTTGAGGTTTTAAATAGGGTACTTAAGCTTAAGTTGCTTTAAAATTAATCCTAATCACTCCAACTCTCTGACTCTGTCTTCCATTCTCCTGAGGCCACGTGCTATGGTGCGCTGGCAGTCCTGCTGCTCTATCGAGCGAATAGCGCCAGCTATGATGTCGACGTGCTAGGCCTGGCTCACCCGGAAGTCCTCTCGCGCGAGTGCCCGCTTGTAGTGGCCTTTCACTCTGCTAAACACCTCCTCGATGGGGTTGAAGCACGAGGAGTACGGAGCGTTGAAGATGAGCTCTATGCCCGACTCAGAGCAAGCCTGGGCGACCGAGCGAGAGTGATGGGCTCTGAGGTTGTCTAGGAAGACCTATAGCCTTTCCCGTGGATGGCGCAGCCGCAGCAGCCGCAGCTCGCTTGCGAGGATCTCTATGGTGATCGACATCTCGCGAAGGGCGAAGCCCTCCAAGCCTGCGTGCGAGCTTATCATGACCAGAGCAGCCATGGTGTCGAGCTTAACCCCCTCCTTGAGTAGCACTTAGTTTTGGTAGGGCTTGGCCCAGGACCTGATGGTGGCGTGGTACGGCTTGAATATCGTTTCGTCGAGGTAGACGATGTACGCCTTCTCGCTCCCGCTCGCGAGCATCTTCCTGTACACGCAAGCTTGTGTCCTCCGTATTTCCTCCTGCTTGCGCTGGCTCAGGCTGTAGTCACTCCTTGTCACCTTGAACTTTACGCCATGCGCGCGATAGATGCTTCTCAGGGAGCCCTTGCAGAGCTTGACTTCGGGGTGCTGGCGATGGAACATGAGGCACCGCTGAGCGAGGGAGAGGTGCTTCTGCTCTGCCAGAGTGTGGTCGTTGAGAAGGTAGCACAAGTGCTCGAAGGTCAATGGCGACCTAGACTTGGCTCCGAGGCTCAACTCCATGGTGGGGGTGAGAGCTCCCCTGCACACTCGCTGGATGGAATACACCCCGACTCCTGTAGCAGCTCGGATCTCTGAGTAGGAGCAGTAGACCAGGCTCTCGGCTGTAGGCTGCAATGCTCTGAACCTGAGCAGGACTATGAGCTCGGACAGCTATGGTGTCGCAGCGTGCTTTCCCATCGCAAATTTAATATAGAGATGGGCTATAGATTATTCTTTCTTTACCCTTTATCCTGATTAATCCTTCTTGAATAGCGATAGGGTGTGGCTAAGCATTGAAAAGCCCGAGCAAAAGTTTTTTAGTCTGGCTGTTTGTATAGCCTATTACGAATTGCTCCTTCCTCACTTTCTCTTGAACTCCGAATGACATCACAAAGAGAGTGAGTGCATAGACGGAATATTAGTAAATGTTCACTATTGACACTTCTTCAGGTACCGCATAAAATAGTTTCAAGATAAGGGGTAAAACTAGAGTAATACTTGCACTAAATACGAGGTATTCTAACCAGTCAGCCAAAATCATGATGCCTACAATTAATTATTTAGCGATAAATGGAATGCTCTGATAGTTTTAACTCTCTTTTTGTAATATACTATGCAAGCTCATTAAGTAAAAGAAGAATATAATCACAGCAAGATGGAATGAGAAGTTCCTTTGGTCAAAACTTACTTAGAATGAATGAAGGTATGTAAAAGAGAAAGCTAATCATGAGATAATTGTGGCCGTTGTGCAAACTGAGGATTCTCAGACTCCAATAAAATGGCATTGAAAGCTACAGGGCAGATATTTTAATAAAAGCCAGAAACTTAAAAAGAATATTTCCAGAATCAATAACTAGCAAGAAGAGAGAGTTAGTTTTACTGAATATAAAAAGTCCTAACTTTGAAACTTACCATTATAAGACATCTGACCTTAGGTATGAATTACTCTTTAGTTTACTTTAAGGTTCCAACTATGCTTGCAGCAAAGAAAAATAGGCTGCAGAGTCTATTCATGAAACACCCCTCCTGCTAGCAATTTTCATAGCTGATTAGGAAAAGATCATAGAATATCATAATCGTTAGAAGGATCCTCACTGAATTGTTTTTTTTTGGAATTCTTAAGCTAAAATTTTCAAAATACAACTGAATAGATGGTGTTGAGAAGGATGTTTTTTTCGTAAAGCATACTTGTGAAACGATCCTTGAATTGAAGCAGAAAGTTTGTCTTGTAGCGACTATCTCCAACAAAAAGATTCCACTTATCGCTCTTAAGCGATTTATCTCATAAAATTATTCTGCATGATTATAATAACTATCTCGCAGTTATGTCATTTGGTTCTATTGCGCTTTTGCAGCACCCACTCCCACTACATTTATCCTCTTTCTCGCAGCTGGGGCTTAGACTCTCTATATTAAATCCATTTTAATATAGTGAAGAACTTAATACAAAATAATTTACAAATAGAATAATACAAACTTAAATTTAAAATAGGGACACAGTTGTTTAGTGCAAGAACTGTTATTTGCGTTTTTTAAGAACATTATTCCGTGCAAAGCATTTTTTATTCATTTTTTTCGAATTTAGGACGAAGATGAGGATTATACTAGCAGGTTTCAACTAGCTGAAAAACCTAAAACTGAAAGGGAAGTTATTTTAATTAATTATCTGGAGAATAAGCAGAATAAGTAAAGTAACTAAGTTTTTAGCTTTACAATCGCTTTCAATCTATAATATCTTTGCTAAATCTCATTTAATTTAATAATAGGGGTTTGTTTGGTTAGACATTTTGAAACATATAACTTCGAGAAAGGAATATTATTGGATATTCGCTTCAAAATAATGACTGCGGACACAGAGAGAGCCGAAAAACTGACATTTTGAAATTTATTAATAAAAATAGGTTGTTAAAAGCTTAGCTATTAGTAAAGATAAATTAAAGTTATTATCTAACTTGGCCCTATTTATAATTGAAGACAACGACCCTTGCTCGCTAGACAGGAGTTTGCTATTGCGAAGGACGTGCAGAATTAGAAGAATTCAAAGGGGGCTGGTGCTGAGGAGCTCCGCGGCTCTTAATGTTGAATCTAGTCATTTTTAATTTTTATCTCTAACTTTCTTTTCTCCAACTAATAATAAACCAATGAGCCCATAGTCCTTATTAATTAACAAAATTCAGCAGCCAGAGCGTAAACTGCAAAACTACCAAAATCAATTTTTTCATTCACTAAAATATTATAATCTTGCATATTAAATTTCAATCTTAAAAAGTACTGAGTTGATAAATATTTTGATTAAACTAATTATAATCGTTGTAAGAATATTAAATTACAAAGAACTATTTTATTTTTATTATATTTTTAAAAATACAGAGAATAAAATAATTTAATGATAACTTTGTATCGTGAATGAAATATATCTTTAAATAACGATTGAGTCTTTTTGAATATAATTTTATTTAAATGCTATGTGGAATACTAAATTTGTATTTTATTTTTGTTAAAGAAATGATGATAAAAGTGAAGTAACTTATTTAAGAAGTGAAAGAAGGTAACTCACTACCAACTAGTGCCAACAGCAGCTTCCTCCCGCTCCAACCTAACTATCAATTCTAAGCTCACCCAGTTGGCAGTGTCAAAAATAACTACTCCAGTATATTCACCAATCAGAGTGCATCAATTATTGTTTATTGTTGTTTATAAATTATAGTTTGCAGGAAACTTAAAAGGACAGCAGAGATCAAATTCTTAAATTGGTCCCTACAAAAATTAAATCTATAGCTTACCTATTACCAGTAAGCTATATATTGAAATTCTTCCCTTAAAATATTAAGCGCAAATTTCTTCTTAACCAAGACTTGGATTTTAAAAGTGTATGTAGATTAAATTGAAGTGGATTTCAGAGAAATCTAATACAAAGATGTTGTCTTTATCATAAACGGCGGCTAAGTAGAAGTTCCTGTTCCGAGAAACGTTATCAGCTAAGCATCTCCCTATTTCAGATCTCTGGCCAGGTCTTAGACCAATCAAAGGTAAGATTCAATTTCTTAGATTTAATTTCTTTACTCTAGCAAATTCGAATATTGCTTCCCCAGTGGGTGAAAGCCAATTTCTTCTACGTGTTTGTCGAATGCTTGAAACTTCGATCTGATGGCAAGACTTCAGAATCTTCTTTACTTTTGAAACAGCAGTCTCTGGATGTCCTACAGAGGATAATGTGGCTGACAGACTTTTTCCAGATTCTAGATTTCTGGAAATAGATAGTCTTTGAACTGATTATGCCTAAAATGGACGCACTTTCGTCTCTAAGTTTCTACTAGGATGTCGTCAAGAAAATTAAAAACTGCTTATAGTAAACTTAAGCATAACAAGTTATGTTAAAAAGAATTTTGCAAGGAGTTTTTCTTCTTTTTTAAATTAAAGTGAATGAAGACATCAATATATAAAAGTAAAGATACTCTAGTGTTGGCAGGGTTGTGAATTAAGAAGCGAATCTGCAAATACTGAATTAAAATAACTAAGAGAAAACTCCATTTTAGACTTTTTAAGAAGAAATTCTTCAAAGTTGGCTGCAATTTAGATAGATTTTACTCTAATACATAGCATCAAATTATTAATATTTATTTTAAATTAGCTTCAAACTTTGCGCAAGTGATGAAGTTAGACAAATTCCAAGAAGTGTTTTAAATTCAAGAGATAGATCAATTGCTGAATTCTTACCTTATTCAGAGTGAGAAAGAAATTATTAAGAATGATGCTTTGAGAAATGACGTGGGAGAGTATATAGTTTTTAGAATTCAAAATGGAAAGTATTTTAACCCACAGTACTAAATTCAGGAGCAAGTTGGAAACTCTTAAAACTAACAAGACGAATAGGTCAACAGCACGCATTCTTAAAATATTTTGTAAAAGTTTAATCTTGATTCGAATCAGACGACCAAGTAAGTGAAGCAAGTTATGTGGGATATCTAATTCAATGAAGATAGTAAGTTGCTCATTCAAGAGAAGAAGTCGCATGAGTTTAATCTCTTTAAAAATTACACTTGCTAACTCAGTCATCATAACAAATATAGATTTATTCCATTCAAATAATTTAAATTATGTGAGTGCTTAGCTTGACGGAAACTAGATACAAATAAGCCTTTCCTAGTTAAATCCTCATTATCAGAAAAGAGAGGTTTCCTCTAAGATTAATTAAAAGGAAAATATCCCATCAACAACTCAATAAAATTAAGATGTTGAGCCAATCTAATTTAAAATGATATGGTAGGTTGAATATATAAATAGTTTTATCAGTAATCTTAGACTTTAAAGTTAAGTTTTTTCATTTATAAATGTTTAGAGCTTTAATAAGTTATTTTTTTATAATGTTCGAGGATTATTGGATTATTAGAGTAAATTAATTTTAAATAAGTCTTCAAAAAAATAATTGATATTTCTGATTTAAAAACTTACATATTTCGTTTTTACTTTTGCTATACATAAAAATCATTATCTTGGTATTTTTCTAAATTATATTTGTAATTGGATGAGAATTCTTTTAAATTACATTTAAATAATTTATTTAACCCAAAAATAATATTTTTGCCACAAACTCAGGATCAGAATACCTCAAACAACAGCAAACCTAAAGTTCAACTCTAAACTCCAAGCAATCCGATACCATCTAAAATTAGAACATAAAGCATTTCTAATAAGAAATCTGTTCAAGTTTCTCCTAAAAATAAATCAAAACCAGCCACAAAAAAGTTAAACTTAGACCACCTAAAGAAATTTAAAACTCAAAAAATCTAGGACAAAGCAGATACAAAGACATATAATGAAACAATAAGGAATCCGAAGTAGTAGGCCAAGACTACTTAATCTCCGATAAGACTCAGTGGCTCTAAATTTAACTTCAGTAGAATGATTTAAAACTATGCTTTGATTGTAAATCAAAAGAGAAACAGATCTGTGACCTTAACTTCAAGATAGCCTCCTTCTTTGACTGATTTATTTAACTTTTTTAGAGTTTTATATGCTGGCCCCTCTACTAATAGAAGCGAATATAGATCTAGACAGGCGATAACTATAAAAGATTAAATAAGAGCAAGAAGAGCCTAAACTGTCAATTCCACTCCTCAAAGTCTATCAAACTTTAATACACTCATCAATGTTTACAAGCAAGAATAAGCACCTCCTAATTCCTAGAATTAAGAAAAGCAATACCTCAATCCTAAATTTGAAGAGGCCATTAGTTAAAATGAAACTAATAAACTCCGTATATAGCCAAATAACGCACCTAAAATTCAAATTTATGTTCTCAGAATGAAGATGAATAACTAAAGTGAGGTAGTGAAGCCAGTGTTCATGATAAACGATGGATTTAAGTTCTATGAGAAAAAGCATCTGCTCCAACAGAGGATAATTTTTCCAACTACTCTTCCTCTTAGACTGCAAATAAGTATTGAGAGAGACTTTAGAACTGAAGTATGCTTTGAGCAGGTTCTAGCTCAACTCTATCAAGAGAGATAAGACCTACTAGGGTAGCTTGAAATCTTTTTAATCAATGACAATATTAATTTAATCTCTTAATTGAGTGCTTTGATGACTACTCTGGAAGATAATGATAAAAAGATATAGTTACTGGACTTAGTAGCTCATCCCTTTAACTTGGAAGAAATTGAAAAGCAGCTTCTCCCTCTAATTGACTGGGATTTGGTAACATCTACGACTTTATTATAAGTAGCTAAGCAAGGCAGAGAGATCTATAAGTCTTTAACTTTCAAATAGAAGTGTAAGTACTAGCTCAGGATGAGAAAAGAGTAATCTTTCAATAACAGCTCCAATCAGATTTTAAATTTTTTACTGAAATCTTTATTCATATAGAACTTCATATTTTTATGAATAGTTTTGAAAACAACAAAAGGAACTCCTTAAACCGTGATTCTAACATTTAGAAGTTAAAAACTGAGCTGCAAGATAATCCAAACATTGTAAGAAACTCAATGACCTTTGCTTCTCCCAGAGAAAATCAAATTGGAATACAAGACACCTCGCACTATGACCCTGAAGAATAGAAGAACCTATTAAACTTTGCGAAGTCTTCTCATGTGGTTTCTCGAAGCTTGACATTTGGGAAATCAAAGAGCAAAGAGAGGGAAAAAGAAAAAGACAGAATGCACATCAAGCAGAAGATTGTGGACTCGATTCTGAACAGTCCTTGCAACTTTGGAGAGTCAAGAAGCAAGCATCAAAGTATTCAAGACTCAGCAGATTAGCAATAGAATATCAGTCAGCTATCATCCTTTGCTTTCATGAATAATGAATCAGATGAGTTTTCTTAATTGACTAAATAACACTAGAGATAGAAATCAGATGGAGTAGGCAGTGCCTGAAAAGAGACAATCAAGGAGTGTCCTTCAAATTAGAAGAACAACTGGCGAGGGTGGTACTGGAGGAAGCGACAGTTAGATTTCTTCAATTATCTTAACTTTTATTGTTTCTGGTTAATCCTAAAGAAACCCAAAAAGATCGAGAGGCAATAGTCAAAAGGTAAAAGAGAAAGTAGTTAGCAAGCAACCCTAAAAACTAAATTTGATAAGGAAAACTCATCACAAGAAAACTAGCAGCCAGATCATAATTAACTTGCCTAATAACATGGTTTAAAAACCGGCTTTCATACCATCAAAGAATCAAGCTAACATCATTCAGAATAGAAATTCACTATCTAATCCAACTAATCTTGACATCTCAGGAGACTCAAGTAGTCTTGATCTATCGAAGATATTTACTGGACTCAATTAGACCCCCATCACACCAATTGCCCCTCTTTCAACATCGGGACAGTAAATGAACTTTTCAAAGGCATTCCAAGGGTAATTTTCTAGTGCTTAATCTCAAGCTCATGCTCACTTGCTTACATCTAATTAATCAAACCCCTCAAGATTAAGTTCTTAGGGAAATCAGCCTACAGCTCCCTAAGTATTCTTTGCTTAGATGAATTAGCAACAGAATTTTATTTAGAAAGCTCAAGGCTAGGATCAAAATCCTACTTAACCTCTTACACCATTCTAAATTTGGCACTAAAGCTAGATGTCACAGGCGCAGCAATAGCTTTAACAGCAATTGATACAGCAGGCTTTGTAAAATAAGTTACTTCAAAACGTTTAGATTGCTCTTCAGCAATAATAAAATTTCCAGAGACAGCAATAATTTTTATAAGCTCTCAATTTCAATACTTCTTATTATAAAATGAGATTTTTAATTGTAGAGTTATTTAATTTAAAAATCGTAAGTAATAATAGCCATAGCCGGATAACTTTCATAGTAGCAAATCAGCCCAACTATAGTAGCTATTACATCAGCAAAATCAAGCTTCTTAAAACTCTGCTCCCAACATATTCCAGCCAATAAACTTCAGTAATTTAGCTAGCAGCTAGCCTTAAATTCAAAATACAACTGAGGCACAAAATTCAAGGAGCAACTCAGATACCCTACACATCTACTTAAATTAACAACTCGTTTAGAGTCACTGCAAATCATTCTCGATAAGCAAGTTATAATGAAAATAAGCCAGTAGTTAGCACCTCAAATACTTAAAAGCCCAAATTTTTTATTGACTTGTCAGAGCTTACAAAGAATAATAAAAATTGAGCTAAAACATTTGATATTTACATAAGTAGACTTCTTAGAATGGCATTATTTTTTTGTAAAATAGTTTTATTCTTCTTTTAATGTAAAATTGATACTCTCGTAATGATTAAGATTTCCTTTCTAAGAATAAGTAACTTAAATAATGCTTGTTTTTAAATGAGAATGCTTCAGAATGTTATCTTAGTGCTGTTCACTCATCATCAGGCGTGTTAAATAAAAATGCATTCTTTTTCTTTGGGGAGGTTTTGCTGAAAACATATCCACTACTTGGAGAAAACCATTCTTCTAAGATTAGCAGGCACCAAATACTTCGAGTTATCCTTCTCAAATAGTGCTACGAACACTTCCTTAGTTAATTTCTCTTCAGCTCCGAATGAGTCTGCTTCAGAAAAAAATTAAAATGTTATAATTCTAAGCTTGGAACTACTCATAGATAAAAATTTAAGGTGTGCTGATTATAGATCATGGGGAAAATGTCTTCGAGTTCATCGATAATCCAGTTGCGCTTGTCCTCTCCATTCTCTGAGGTGCTGAAAAGTAGAATCATCATGGTGTATGAAATGTCTAGCATTTTTTCAAAGTACTCTGGAATGAGAACCTCTCCCTTTGCTACATCAGTCTACTTCTTATCCTCACTTTCCTTAGAGTCTAGCTCCTTGGGCTTTATAACGTTATAGAAGGTCTGCGCCTTCAGAAGAGGTGTTGCTGAGCAATACAAGATACCTAGTAGCCTCAGGTAAGGAAGTAATAAATATAATATTTTATTAATTCTTATAAGAGGAAGGTAGATGATATTTTTGGTGTTTTAGAGGACTTTGTGAGTCAGCATTTTGCGAGTAATACTTGTCTCATCTTCGATATCATCCAAGAACAAGTTATCCTTGAAAGTGTCGACTACTTGCTGGATTGTCATCTTATTAGTCTTCTCTCTCAGATAAAAATCTTAGAGTCTCTGCTCGAACTCATCGATAGCAACGCTAATTAGCGGGAAACTATTCTCCATCGAAGTTATCTTCTAAGTTTAAAATGGATAAAATGCTCTTAATTAACATCAATGAATATTTCACTGTCGTCTGTGTTGTAATTGAACTTATAGCCCTTGAATCTGAGTCTTGCATAGCTGTACTTCTTCCTTGTGGCCTTGGCAACTCTGCCATATAGTTTTCCTGCCTGCTCTTTCTTGACTGCAATGCTTTCTCTGGCTCCGACACACTGATTTCCCATATTTATTGGTGCTTGTTAAAGATCTTATGATTAATAATTATTGATAGCAATCAAGAAACTCCCACTTAATTCCACTGCTTGTCATTACAAAATACGAAAATAAATCTCTAAACCTCCCAAATCAATACGTCATTTCTCAACCATAAAACTGAAAAATTATCATTATCCAAATTAAAAGTGGAAATTTTTCATAGAGTACAGTGTGCTTGCAGCTGCTTTGCTCGCTCTATAACATGAAGAAGAAAAGCAAGAACTAGAGTCTCCCCAAGTCAGAGATATTCAAATTACTCACCTATGATCCTCTAGAGAAGGATAATAGATTTAAGCTACTTATCCAAGAAGAAGAGTCAAAGGCATAGAACAGCGATAGATCATCAGCCAGCACAACTAATTCCCTCAATACCTCAAATTTAGTATCAACTAGCAACAACTAGAGTAGCTTGCAGATTAATGCATCTGCAACAAACTCAATAAGCAAGAATCAAAAACTTGAAATAGAGCAAAGTTCAACTTACATAGGCTACAAGCTAATGTGAATTTTTAAATAGCGTTTTAGAATGTGGGTGATCAAGCTCTTCTTAGAGGGCAAAAAGTTTCCTTAAGGCACTCTAAACTCCTTCAAGTGGCGTGTTTACATTTACGACATCGTGAGATTTGCCACCAACTCAGAATTCCTAAGTTGGTCCTTAGAGTTCGACCCGGATACTTTCTTTAGACTTATGAAGACTTTGTTTATAGACCAAGAGCCCTATGAGTATATTGTCTCTCAGAAAGGATTTATAGAAATGTACAAGGATTAAATCAATGGACTGGATGAGTGCATGACTCATCCTCAACTCATAGAAACTTTACATTAGGCAGTTCAGAAATTCATCGATAATGAGAAATCAGCTAACAAAGGTAAAATGACATCGAAGGCAGAGTGCGCACTTAACTCATTCGTAAATTTCCTCGCTCAAATTAGCAAGAAGCAGCAAGTATAAATACCTCCCATGCTCTGCTTATTTGCTGCAAAGGAGAGTGTGAAATTCAGTTAGAAGCTTTTAAAAATTCCTAACTTAATGAGCGAAGAAGTGCATAGAGGCTTTTTGACTTCACTATAAAAGCAAGGAACGCTGACAAAGGTGGATAAGATAACGCAGATATATAACATTCTAATTAAAAGATTAGAGAAAGATGTAATGACTTTAATCACACGATGCGAACAAGAACTTGACGATGTAGATCTGAAACTTATATTGAAGGAGGCTGAGAAATCTCCTATGTATAAAATAAGAGTGTAGATTTAACAACTGCTTGGTAATTATGACGAGTGTCTAACAATGCATTTCAAGATACCAGCTATTAGGGATGAAGTTTTTGCTTGGCTTTAGCAAATATAGAAGACTGTCCAATTTCAATAGAGGAAGACTAGCAAAATTTAAAATAGTGAACATTAGGATAGGGACTATGGATAGTTAGCGATAGAGCAGCAACTTAAGAACTTAATCATGAGCAATATTTCTAAGTTTGTAGAGATGGATAGCACTTCCACCATCAAACTTGCAGAGATTTGGCTAGACAAGGATCACTAATTCATCGTGAACAGACTTGGCTCTAATGATGACCTCATCTTCAAATACTTAAGCATACTTTTTGAGATGAAGGAAGCTGAGATAGAGGCTGAGTACAATCAGTTAATGATAACTGGCTTCCGCTCTTAGAGCAAGCAATATGCTGATTTCTAGAAGCTAATTCTGAGATTCGTTGAAGTCCTTTGCAATAAGAAATATCGAATGAAGCTAGCAGAATATGTTAAGAAGAAATATTATCCCGCAGATGAATGCACAAGAATAATAAAGGAGACTATGCTCAAGGACAAACTAGATGCGGAAGCATAAAATAAAAAGTATAAGGTCAAACTCAAAGAAGATACTATAATTAAGAGTTAATTCCAACTAAATAAATTAATTAGGTATCCATAAATTAAATTAGCATTAATGAGGCACTAGGATATTTATTGAAGAGAAAGGGTGAATACCTTTAGGCAGTGGATGTATTTATTCAAGTACTAGTTGACTTAGCCATTGCAGAAGTTGTGCACGCTCTTTATCTGAATGAGAAGATAGCTTTCAATTCTAACTAAACCTAGGATCTGCACATCCTAAGATACGATGCTATTCTCTCTCAGATTTTGAATATTTGTGAGAAGTATGGCTCGCGCCTTCCAGACTAAGATTAAGAGAAACTATGGCTGCACTCTATCAAAGGAGTGTATAGAATTTAAAGTCATGTGACACAGAAGAGTGGAAGTGTCTTTAACAGCAAATATCTTGAGAAGTTCTCCACTTTTCAAAATATAAGAATTCAAGAGATCATGCGCAGGATGAGCAACAACTTGAAGTTGGATAGGATTTTGGAGTTCCTGGAGGAAGTTGGGCATCCAATTAAGTATTAGGAATTTAGAAAGACATTCGAAGATAAAGTCATTACTGAACTTCATCATTTATTTTTTGTGCCTTAGACTTTTAGAATTTATCATGAAAATATTTTGACAAATGCAAAGACTCTCATAATGAAGGATTTGATGAATGATACAATAGCTCTCAAGAATCTTCATGTAAATATTTTATTTGATGTTTAAATTTCGTTTTAGTCATAAGGGAGCAAGTAACTAGAAAGAGAAGTGTGACTATTGCAAGAGAGACATAATGTATCGATGGGACATATAGAACGTTTGCATGTTCTTTTGTGGCCACATCTTCCACCAGAGGTGCGTCCAGAGTACTGACTTCAAATGCATGTTGTGCTTTAATGAGTTTGATCAAATCTGTAAGTCATATTTTACTGATTTGGCCTTGGTTAATTTATTTTTCAGAGTCGATTATAAACAAAAGAGGGATCAGAAGAACAGCTTTGAAGAAGAGAAAGGACTCTAGCTCAAACTAAGCTGATGACTCTGACAAAGAAGAAACTACAAACTCTAAGAGGAGAAACAGTAAAAATAATGCTAAAGATGGAGGTCAATAAAAATTATGTACTTTCCTTTTTAAGCATATAAAATATCCAATAAGCCTCTAAGAGTAAGAAAGTAGATGCTAACTTGCTGAAAAGCTAGTAGAAGAACGCTCAATTTGAAATCATGAGCAAGCAAATGTATAAATTTGATATGATGTTGAGCGATTAAGTTATAAACCTCAAAGATTTTTGAGCGCATTCATAGCTTCTTGAAATATAGTTGGATTTAATGATTATTTTTCTACAAATTAAACCTTAATGATAGAAGAAAAAATACTTGAATTATAGAAATTATCAAAAATCAACAAATCCTAAGTCAGTCTAGTCATAACCTCCCTAGGTCTTTGTTTAATGAGTAGGCTTTTTTAGATATTGATAATAGCAGTTGCTGATTTCGAAGTGTTCTTTACCTTCAGGAACACATCTCCCACACTAAAAGCAAATGTGGATGTTACAGCCTTCACAACGAGTTAAGTTAACATCTCATTATGTTAGAATGTAAAGAAAATTAAACTACTCCAATTCTGTTTACTAAAGATAAGCACTATGGACAACGAATGCAATCATCAAGAGCATTTTTGAACATTTTCTTCTCGAAGTCTTTGGAGCTCTACATCTCAACATAATCAGGAATTTCAGCTTCTATAATATTTCCACAATAAGGGGATTCTCTAAAGTGCTCATACCCAGTAATCTATTTGACGCACATCCAACAAAAGAATATCCCGCAATTACCGCATATCATCTTATTGCACCCATCAATCTTCTAAATTGTATACTAACAACTGGGGCACTATTTAGCACATCGCTTGAGGTAATAGATATTCAACTACTCTTGCATTTGATTTACATCTCAAAAAAAGCAAGACCTTAAATAATGTAAACATGGTTTCTATTCAATTCTTTGAGATTTGGGTCGTTGATGTTGTCGAAATCAATATCACTGATTTTAACTGCGGAGCACTACTTGAACATATGCATTTTCTCTTTGCAGGTGAGACAAAACACAAATCTACAGCGAGTGCACTATCCAAAGTTCTTTTGCTTGTTTATCTCAGCAGGAGCTGCACACTCTGCAACCGGACACCACCCGAAGTCATCCATCCTCTCAACAGCTTAAAATTTAAATCAATAATCAATAATTCTCTGATAGCTTAGTTGATAGAGAAGATTGTGAGTTTGTCGATACTTTCTTCATCCACATTCATTTGTCTCAAATAATTTTCAGTTAGAATCAAATATACTTTAATTAAAGCATTTAGAATAGTCTTGCAACCCGAAAAATCAGGACATACTAATTTTGCTATTTCTCCTTTGTTTATTATGTCTAGGGCATATTGATTTAAGCAAGCCTTGCAAAAATAGTGGTTGCAATTGTGGAAAATTATAAAGTTTTCTGATCCTTAAATAGCCTAGTAGCAGATCTCACAAGTTTATTCTGAGATTTCCATTGTGAATTTTATCAGATAAAATTTTATTAGATTATCTTAAAATATATCGACTCAAATATCTCCTCTTTGAGTTGCTGGTAGTCAATATTATCTATCTGGATTCTCTACTTAAACCTTGTGACTAATTCGGGAATGAAGTCTGACTAGCAATAATGATATTTGTATTTTTATAAATGAAATAAGTGAACCACTCGTAGAGAATCATGGAATCAGATGACCACTTTTCTAGCAGATTCTGTTTTATTATAGGTTGAATAGAGATGGGTTATCGTGAATTGCATTGTTACAAATACAAAGCTTTCATTTATGAATAATATCGACTCATATTTTGATATCTGCACCTCTATATCAGTTGTTTGAGCTTTCGAATAAGTTTATTCTAATGACTAAGACTGCGTTTAAAGGAAGCTTTCGGCTTGCTCCATGCTCAAATTTACTCTGCATTCTTGCTGAAATGTTTTTATTCATGCTACTGATCTCTATGAATACACCTAAAACATAATTAAAATTTTTAAAGCATTCAATTAGGTTTACTTACTCTCCACAAATCGTTTTTTCTAATTCGAAAACAGGTTGAATTCTGAAGTAACAACTAGTAGAATAAATTCCCTTTTCTTTAGATCTAGTCTCCATTAAGTTATTTCTAAATATCAATAACTTAAATCTGAATAAGTTTAATAAATTACATTTTTTGGATTAAGAAGTATTAAGCTCATCTACGATCACCTATCTCTATTCAACCTATATTTGTTCATACTTCTTATAGAATCCTTCAATCTTAATTTGAGGAGCTGAATGAGAAGGGTAAGCATTGGGGATATTTATAAGTAGTGTGATTTTTGGGAATTGAGATAAAGTGAATTCTTTAATTTTATTTAGGTTTCTTGATAAGTCTAGAGCTTCGATATTAACAGGAGTGTCTAGTTAAATGTTAAGATAAAATAATTTAAGTTTTTAAGGGGGAATAGTGAATTTTAGTTAAACATTAGTAGTCTATGGTACAATAGTAGTTGTAATTGTTGTGGAAGTTTCTGAATCTTCCTAATCGAATGGGAGGAACTGCTCCTCAGTGAGTTCTTACAACTCATTTTCGTTGAGAGTCATTCTCAACCCTTCGAGCTCCATACTAAGCATTTCTTTATTAGAAGCTATTTACTCTTCTGTTTAATTATAAAAACTAAAAGTAAAATCCATTTGAATTTAACCTGGATCGTCCATAGTTTAGTTTATTTTTTAAGTAAAAGTATTATTTTGCTCTTTATTAATAAGTAAGCATTATATAATTTGACTCTCCAATCATTATCCTTCTCTCTAATAACTTAAGTGTTTAATAGAATAGATTATAGGGTTGAATGATATGTGTATGATTAAAGGTAATAAAATATATTGTAATTGAACATTATAATAAAATGTCTTATAACCTTCCTTCGGGAGATGCCAAACAAGCAGCCCGCAAAGGCAGCAAGTAATAACATCATAAGGATGACAATGATGACAGCTCAAACTCCTCTAATGGTAAATTCATTATAATCTACTAAGGATTGCTTATATCCATGACGTGATATTAAATATCCTTCTTGAAAAAAAATCCTAATTTATCATGTTTTAATAGACCCGGACTTAAATGATATCCTAAATGATGAGGATGATGAAGACGACAGCAGCAATAATGAAAGTGACAGTAGTTCAAACCATTCTGAAAACCACAATCAATAGAAAAACAAAGTTAAGAAGAGTTCCAGCAGTGAAGCAAGTGATTCTGAGGAAGAAGCGGATTTCAATGTCGGCAGAGACAGATCTAACATAATATTTCAAATTTGAGCAGAAATATTCAAAGTATTTAAGCAGCAGATACCAATAAACTGCAGATTCCTTAGAGCAGAAGAGTCGCCATCAAAACTCCTAAAGGCCCTCAGGATATTTGTTTTAATTTAATGATTGGACAATATCTTCAGCAAATGAGGAAACAAACTAGAGGAAAGAAATAATTAGCTATAAATGTCTTTGAATACCTATATTAATATTTCCTATGAATCTGTTATAGAGCGATAGAGTATATAATAAACTATTTTAAGTTGTGTGACAGATCTAAGATAGTATTAGCCAAGGAAAAAGATTTCGACCAGAATCTTGACTCAGCAGCAGATTTGATTTACAAGGTTAAAGAACATTTATTAGAGGAAGAAAAGTATGATGAAGATGATGGCGAAGGTGGGATTGTATTTGAAGAAGTTCTGTCTGACTAGGACTGCCAATCAACAGCCCTCACAAGATCAAAGTGAAAGCTAATAAGCGATTAATAAACTGACTGAAGCCCAAGCCAAGGAGAGAAATCTTTCAGAGATAAACTTAGAGGAAGCACAGCTATGAAGAGCTTTGTAACAAGCGCTCTCAATACTGGAATTAAGGCATGTGTAGAATTTAAAGGATGGAGTGGTCACAGGCTTGCATGAGGGTGGCAATTTCTTGTTCACTGGACAGGAGAAGAAGGCAGCTTAAAAGAGACTCAGTGAAGACTTTACCATATCTCAGTCGCAAGAGAGTAACATAAACTTACTATTTAATTATCATATCATCTTATTCTTAAATTTAACATACAATAATTCTGCACAGAAGACAGAATAAATAAGATCGGAGCACAGAGGTGACTGAAAGCAAAACTTATAGCGAAGATGAGGAGGGCGTGGATAGTGAGGAGAGAAAGCGCAGACTCGAGGAAAAAATCAACAAGTAACTTAATTTCAACAGTCACATAGGCGATGAAGAGAAGTAAAATTTTCATATATCGTTTTACTAGAGAACAAAAGTGGGAATTTAGAAAGCTCAGAAAATGAGAGCAGTTCAAGCAGCAGCAGCCATCGTAAATTAAAAAACATGTTGAAAAAATAAAGGAAAAAGGCCCCCCCAAGAAAGAAATAAAGGAAATAAAAGGCTAAATCTTAAGACTCTTCAAGCAGCGATAGTGAACTGAATGAAGATGATATCTTGAATGATTTTAAAATATAGACATGCTAACAAATATGAATGAGAGCGAAGAAGACGATGATGATGATAACGAGGATGATGGGGATGGTGATGACGATGACAATTCAGAGTTGAGTGAGGGAGCTAAAAAAAAACTACTTGCAAACTTGGACAAGGATGAAGATGACAGCTCAGATTCGGACAAGGGAGACTCAGTTGGAGAACTATCGAACGTTCAGGAGGATGATGCAAATTCTCTAATCACTAATGAAATCGAGAACAGATCAATTGAGGGGATGAAGAGGAGCCAATCGAAGTTATTGATAAAGAAAACTACTTGAAATATGTCAGTGAAAATACAGTTTCAAACCCTGTGGGGGTTTGGGGAAGTTATTTTAAAAATGAGAGGAGCTTCAAGCAGGTCGCTGAGAGTATATATTTATTCGTTATATCTTTTTAATGATAAAATCTAACTATTCAAACCGATTTATTTATTTAAAAACCTTTTTGACTGAAGTGGGTATTTCTCTCCAATCTATATATCATGAAAGTATATAGCATACTATCATTCAGATTTAAAAGCTACCTAAGGTCTTCCATATTGTCTGGCTTTATATTTTTAGTGGATCTAATATTATTAATTCGGGAGAGAATAATTTTATGCAAATGTTTTTTCTCCAATCCAAGACATCCATAGATGATAACTCCCAGCTGATAAGCAATCAATCCTAAAACCTGAACATATCTCGCAGGTTGATTTTGCCCAAGCACTTGGGGCAGATATCAGATCGCTATCATTAAGCTAGATTTGAAATAATTATTGTCTGGCTGCAAGCGAACAATACATCGCCGTGGGTAGTTCAGATGGCAGCGTGAGAATATTTGATAACCAGGAGCGAGAACTCAAAGTCTTGTTGGATAAAAGTGTGAAAGGAACTGCAGTTATGTGTATTGACATGCAGAGAAGCAAGGGCAACAGCTTATTTGTGGTCACTGGTCATTCTAAGGGATAGATCACACTTCATGAAGTTATTTAAATTATTTGGGAATTTTAAAAACCCTCTCAAGTAATTATAGGCACAATAAAGGTTTAAGGCCATACTAGGAGGTGTAACCTAACTAGGTCACTTCAAAGCATCTTAAAACCATCTCTGATATCCATGCAGTATCAGTAGTACAAGTGAAATTCGTTGGTGAGCTCGGACCTGGAATCTAATCATTGACAACGAGGTATTGATGGGGTGGTTTTAATTTGTCTTTAAAAGGGAATTTATATAGTGAAGAAATAATGTTTCATGAAGAAAAAGGTTGGTCCAACTTTCTCTATCTCGCCTCTTCTGCAATATTCAATGCAGACATCGATGAAATAATTCAAGAGTAGCTTAGCTACCAAATTAAAAATGGAGGCTCTGGCACAGAGATAGATTTCTCAAGAAAGAAGCCTCAAATAGTAGCATTCGGGGCCTTAGAGAGAATTATTATTGCCTAAATTAGACCACAGCCAAAAGAGATTCTCAATATTGACAGGCCAGATTATATAGAGATGGGTACAGTTCCTTATCTTGATTGGGGGCTCGCCTTGAATCCCAACTTTAGAGATAAGTTTATCCAGTGCTTGCAATAGCTTGGGGTAAAGTGCTTTAGCTAGGAATCTACATCAATTTTGATCAGCCACTTGGAGCTGTGCAGGAGTAGCCTTTGATCATGTATGATTGTTTTAATCTGTTTATTCATCTCAACAACCTTTTTTAAAGATGGTTTGTCTGGGCAATATTACGCGCTTTTTGGGAAACATAATCTTTTATCGTAAATAACGGTAGGTTTAACCCAAAACCACCCAGGAAGAGGACACAGCAATACCCCCTTAAAAATTTTGGATATAAGTATTTCAGACTTTTATAACCGAACCAAGTCTGCAGCTGAATTACTAGATCCGGTAAAGAGGAGATATTTCAATTCTTTGAAGGAGCGTTTTGCAGCCAACATAGCTCTTAGTATGCGAGAAAGATAAAGGCTATCGCTTGCTACAGGAGGGTATAAGATTCAGAGACCAGACTTCGACATCCACCTAATAGAAGTCTAAATTCAATTCAAATCCTTCGATGTGCAAGAACTTTGACAACATGGTCTTTGCCCTGGGAAAGACTTCAATTGGATAGGGAAGATTGCTTCACTGGGAGGAGTATCTCAACATCATAAGAAAAACTTTCCCACGCTCTCAAAACTTAAAAGCCAGTCTTGATATATTCAACGGTAAATTGATTGGGTTAGCAGGACTAAACTGTTTTATAATAAGAGAATTAGAAGTTGTAACTTAAAAGGTTTACCTGATTAGAAAGAAACCAGAGAGCACATGCTTCGTGAAAGAATGAAGGAATTGATGAGAAAGAACATTAATGCATGCATTAAAGAATTCTAAGAAGGCGAGTGTGTTTCATCTAAAACTCTTCGCGTTGCAGTCGAGTTCTGTATAAGAGTTAATGCTATTGACCAATTAAATTTTTACATATAACGATACCATTTGTTTGGAGAGCTGTTTTCAATGTTTGCAGAGGCTGGCATGGAGTAGAGATTCTTTGAAATCTTGAGCCCTTTATACTAAGTGGTAAATTCAAAAACTGCAAGATCCCAGAACAGATCTTGATTAGATTAATTGGCTATCAAAGGTAAAATGACCTTGAGCTCTCGAGAAGACTCTTCTGAATTAAATTAGCATCAATTTTAAACTTTTAATAAGAATGTTGATTTGAACAAATATAGTTGCTTGCTTGAAGTGAGGCATATCTGTGAGACAGAGATGCTCACATCAGCCTTGATTCATATACTTCTTAATGAGTTTGACGATGACAGAGAGGTAAGTTATTTATAAAGGTAGCTTAAACTATTCATAGAGTTAGAAGCGTCATTAGCTTAAATTTTAAAGGTTTTTAATGCAAAATATATTAATTGTACTTTTAAACTTTGGGACTCAGTTGAGCCCTGAGCATTTGTCTTTGTAAATGAGATAGCCTGGATTGACATGCTTTCCGCAGTTGCATCTGAGGCCTTGAGTAGAATAAATACCTATCTTTTAACCGCAGGTGGCTTTATTAGGGCAGTTGAGACTCCCAAAGCTCTCTCCGAAGTTACTAATCCAGTCTTGCTTGTTAATAAAGATCTCGGAGCATCCAGCCTACTATCCATTCTGATTAACTTCATAAATATAAAGATTTTGAGCTGTTTGAGCAGGCTTTGATGCAGATAATGAGTTTCCTTGATAGCCTAAAGAAAGACTTCTTAAGTTATTACACAAAACAATTAGAAAAAATAACGGCGAAGTCCAATAAATAAAAATGATAGCTTAGTTGTAGTTGCTAGATGGATTTGATGAGCTGATATTTGAGATTATACTTTGTCCATTTATTCCTCCTATTCTTCCGATTCCAAACTAAGGATTTTGATTACCTGCTGCAGGCTTGATCATCGGATTGTGAGTAGATATGTCTTTTTGTGAAAAAAGTGGTGCCTTACACTTGCTGCAACACACTTTATCAGAGGCAGTTTAGCTAATGTAAATAAAAGCATATCAATCTAAGCTGATCTTGCTCTACATAGTTGCTGCTAGTGAACTTGAGTTGTATTGAGGCTGAACGTTTCTGATAGTTGATCTAGACTATGTATTGATGAAACCTTGAGGGTTGACAAGCTGGAAGGAGATTATAAATTTGTTATAGGCTGGCTACTGAAAGACTAAATCAGCGAAGGAGTGTCATATTTTAAAACAATAAATGAAGTCACTCTATCCGTCAAAAGTTTTCTAAGAATCGAAAAGTTTCTTATCCTAACTGAAAGAAAATATACCTGTTTATAAGTGCCATTCCTGCAACTTCAAACTGTGATTACTTTTTACCATGAGCTGCAATCCCCCCTCTTCCATTACTTTATTCATCTTAAGCGTTTGAAGTTCTAGGCTTGTTCTCTATCTTGCCAAAGAGGCCAGGCACATTTCTTATCTGATTGTTTAAACTAGTTACCATTTGCTTTTAGTTGTTGATAATCGACTGCTGAACCACTTTTAATGTATCTTAAAAATTGCTTCATCTTAAAAGAACAAACTTTAAGATCTGAAGAGTGGTCCTTATTTGACTCAGATTACGCCTTGCTATTTAGTTTGAGTTGCTGCATCTAGTAAGTGGTGGCCAGAGAATGCGATCTACTGCCTATCTACAGCCCATTTTGAGAATCTGCCTTAGTCTCTTCATACTTTGAGCCAGCTTGAAACTCGTCTTTTTTCAAGCTGCCATTCCCTTATAGGATGAACTGATTATTCCTGGACTATATAACTTTGATTAAATCCAAGCTAAGTTAAACTTACTCTTAACTCATCCTCATAAGTCATCAGCTGCTTTTGGAAACCTACGTTGGGGCAGACGATAGGTCGCTTCAATTTTACAAAGTAGAGCGCAGAGGGATACGAATGGCCTTTTTCTCTCATCAAGTAAGCGATCACACAACTTGAAGATCTCGAAATGCCTGCATGACTATCAAATAGTTATAAAAGCAAGGAAGTTCAATACCAGTGAACGAAGACTTTCCCACCGCTGGTTGCCTGTTTTATGAAACTATAGATTTGGTTAGGATATGTTTATAATTACTCTGCTGCTAGTCGAAGTGCTTTTAAAGTTCCACCACTGGAGAGTCGAGCACATCAATGACTTTGTAAGTGAATTACTATAGAAGGATTGATTATTAGCAATACTCTATAATTACTTTGGGGAAGGGAGGCGGCATCATTGAAGCAACTGTCAATACATGTGTGATCCCCTATTAAAACACAAAGTTAACTCTCAAGAAGTATCGGATATAGTGCACCTTACTAATCTTTTCAGCTGATTCAAGTTATTAGCCGCATTAACGTTCCCCAAATATATGTTAAAATAAATAAGCTTATAAATTATCATACAAAATTATGCATTATATGTTATCAACTATGTGGTCTACATCTGTGTAGGTCATAAACAGAGACGATTATTTCGAGTGGTACATTTATAGCTTTGTTTTAGAATGCTGTTGGAAATATCTCACTACGCTTATTAAATTTAAATCATTAACATATTTTTAAGTTAAACCTAGACACACAAGGAGATTATTATAAGATAGAGTGAGTGCAATAAAATTTATTTAGATATTTATATAGAATTAAAGAATAATGAAGAGCCTTGATTGTAATTAAATACTTAAAAGAATCAATTTCTAAATCGACAGGGTAAAATTCTAACTTGTCTAAGCTCATTCAAACTAACTCTCTCTTCTTCATGAGATTTTGAGAGAAAGAGAGCTCTTATTATAAAGTCATCAACATTATTTCCTTCTCTTAGTCTTCAATAATTTTGAGAGCTTACAGTTCTCACACTACAAGAAATGCTTAGAACACCATTTTAATGCTGGTTAGATTTACTTACCTCTCATGCATTCATTTCACTATTAGTTTCAATTAACAGATTAAACTTTTTAAAGTTGTGGTCTGCGTTGAAGCGGTTTGCTCCTGGTCTTGGAGCAAGGTTGTTGTTGTCAAATATGTGGATACTTAAATATAAGAAAGAACTTCATATTAAGATAGGTTCGTGCATTTCAATATTGAGTGCCTGAAGTTGAGCATCTTCCTCATCGTCATCTTGAAAGTTATCCTCTAGTGCTTGCTGCTCATTTTCTAAAGTTGTAGGCTGCCCATACTCACCATATGTGTGAGCTGCATCTTCGTTCCATTCATATCTTCCTCCACATATGTTCTCAACTGATTTACTTTGCTGCTATTAAATAAATCTCATATTTAAATTCAGGTTTGGAAATTAGCGCTCACATTCATTCCATTCTAATAAACTTCTGCCTCCACTTCTGATTGCTTATCCTCTTCTTCTTGATTCAAATCGTTATTCAAAACTTTTAAATTGTATATAAAATGGATTTATGAAGTTTATATTTCAAGAATTATCTTTAATTTTAATGCAATATATCATCTGTTTTTTCTTTTCTTATCTGCTAATATTTTTCTTTTAGCAAAGAATTTTATTTCATAAGAAAGTTCTCATGTTAATTCACATTTAATTTACAATTATAAACTCAAATAAATAAAAATCTATATTGATATAAAAAGAGATTAAATGTATAATATTCATTTCTTCGATTTGCCTGTCCTCATTTTACTCAGCCTAAAGATAGTAGCTATTCATTTGGCCCTTATCAGGACTGAAGCTAGGGCTTTGGCTCAAATAAGGAGCAGGAGCCTGGCTCTTAATTTATTCTGAACTAGGATATGCAACAACGTTGTTAGCTTAGGGTGTTTGATACTAGAAGTTGGGGTTTGAGGCCTGCACTGCACTGTAAGTCAAGCTTTGGTTCTAGCTCAGCTCACCATCCTAATTTAGAACATGGGATGCTTGAAGCTCACTCAGAAGTTGCTGCTAGTCTGGCGATGCTTAGAAGCGAGAGTTGTCGTCCATCTGGCTTCCTTCCAAGGTTTGCCTTAGAACTGGTGACATGGGGTGGTTGATGTCTTAATTGGCATCAAAGAACTGCGAGTCTCTCGCCTCGTGGAACTCTTCCTCGTCAGCCTCACTCACTCTATCTTCATGAACTCCACTCTATTTGAAGGGCTAGAAATTAAATACTGGGCTTGGTTGCTTTTGCTTGAAAGGAGTGAATCTAACTTCGTCTTAGCTTTAGTTGCCCTCTTCCTTGTTTTCAGTCAGTCTTTTTGAAGTTGATTGAGGAGATAATAAAAGAATTATGAACAATTAAGATCTAGGTTCCATCATAGCTGGTCGGACCGAAGCTCTGCCACCACTCAGAACTGATTTTCTAGGGTCAGTTGCAAATGACTTTTGACTTCTCTGGATGTTAATCTTAACATCATGCTGGGGAGTCTACTAGTCCTAATTTGTATAGCTTTGATTCTTAATATCTTGCTCAACAGCTGCTCTGGAGTCCTCCACTTCATCAGCCAAGCTTTAAATAGCTATTTTATCAGGAATGACAAGGTCAACTTGGCTATTAAAAAGAAAATACTTATTGTAACTGCTCTCTAGTTTTTGATTTTGAGTTGGAGTGACTAATTCACTCTGCACCTTAGCATGTGTAGCATTGACGCCTCTTAAGTCCTCAGACTGAACACTAAAAATAAGAGCATGGTGTTGCATAGTTTGATAGGAGTTGCTTGATTCTTAGAAAGAGTGCTTTATCACATTGTTCACATATTATATTTATGAACAATTACTATCAAAGCATTGTTATAGGTTTCAGCTGGCTCTTCATGATGGTTTTCTGAGAAGCGCTTATTGAACATGTTGCTAGCGGGTTCATTTTGCATTAACACCATATATTCATTCTCTACTTCCTAGTTCTTTAAAGGGGAATTGCTTAAAAATTAAAACAAGTATAAGATATAATAGCTTGGATTTGAGTTGGGAGAATGGCTTGAGTGGGTTTTTAGCCACTCTTGTTTCCAATGATTTAGAAATTGTAGCTAGCTCTTACATTATCTAACTCCTCTCTCACAATTTGCTGAAATATAAATAGAGCATTTATATTTGAAGACTGGAGTATTGGTTATCGACTTCTCCATTCCTCTAGAAGCCAGCATTGGAGTTTCTGCCGCTGTTTATTGGCATATCTTAAAGTTGGTGTTATTTGTAAGTGCCTGAAGAAAATGGGTCAGCTGCTACACTCATTCTCTTAACCATCTAAAATGCAAAGAAAGAAATGAGAGTAAGTGAATAAATCTAGATTTTCTGTTAGCCCTGACTGCCTTAGCCACCTCCCAGACTATACACATTAGTTTAGTTGCGATTGTTCTTATTGCCTCTATTCTGATTTTGCAATTAGGATGCATCTTGCTTCTTAGATGAACTTTAAAATTGCAAATGAAGAAATTACACAAACTTATTCTCAAACCATTTTTTAGATGAAATAAAAACATTAAGAAAGCCTTAAATTTTGAATGAACCTGCCTTAGTGCCTGAGTTAAGTTTTGAGATCTATGAAGTGGGTAATTGAGCAATCTCCTGCACTTATAGCTTCCTTGTCTGCCTGTTTTCGTAGTCACTTTAGAAATAAAATAATATTCAGATTATAAACTTTAGAGTCTCCTTACTACCTACTGCACAATCTCATCTTGCTACTTATTTTGAGAGATCAAGCTTAATCCCTGAGAAGGGCTGCCTCTTCAACTCTTCAATAGTTTCCTGCAATTTCTGGTAAGCCTTTTGCTAAATAGCTATCATCCTCTTATTCCAAAATTCACACAAACTTAAATATAACTTAATTATAGATTAAGGAATAGTCTCTTAGTCTTTGAATCTGTTTACAAAAGTCTAATTAAAATTAAGAACATTTTTTATTTTTACAAGCTCTTCTTATTGCTGTCTCGAGCGACTGGTAACTCTGCTATTGGGAGACTTTGATCTATTCACTGAGCAAGTGGATTCTATTTAAAAAAAATTAGAATAAACAATCCTCGATGTATAGTTACCACCTCTCAAGTCTTGATGGCGGTTCCTAGGAGTGATATTTTAAGAAGTAAGATTGACAGCCCCACCGTTGTTGTTATTGGCCTAATTAAATTTATTTATATCGTCGAGAGTGTTATTAATCGAGGACTCTCCTATAACCAAATTTCTACCAGACTAATTAAAACCCATCTGTCCTCTGTTCATAGGGCTCGCACTTCTAGAGCCTGCTACTTACTCCTGCTCCTTAAAAATTAAAGGAAGAGTTATAAAAGAGCATCCTACTTTTTAATGTCATCTATTCGTTTCTTTGTGGCTTGTCTTCTTTCATTATCCTTCAACAACCTGTTGAAAATGTTACCACCTTCTAGATTAAGATTTTACTATAGTAATATACTTAAATAGGATTAGTCTAAGAGGAGGTAGATGTGTTATGTTTGTTATAAGCCACACGATTAGTGGCGCTTGAGCTCCTCTATTGAGTGCGCAGGCTTGGAATATTTTAGTAGATGTTAGTCGCAGGAAAGCGGGAAGGAGTTGTGTCCCTTAACAAGCCATAAGCATCCTGTCTAGGAGTGCTAACCATTCTGGGCCTCTAAGAATACGAGTAAATAAGAATTGAAGTTGATTTTTGCATTGGAAGAAAATTTGGTAGACAAAGGAGTGGTGCCTGGATTGGGGTTATTTGAAGTGAAGCCTATTTTATTAGATGAGTTTAATTATGGAATAAACTTTTTGCTCTGCTCCAAAATGCTTCTCAAACTTTAAGTCTGCAAATTACCCTTAGCTTAATATTTAAAGTATGAGGATAATGCTGCTGAAAAGCTGGTTTAAGCTTTTTAATTGCTTGTCCTAGGCTTGGGTTGAGCAGTCTTACTTTTTATGTTCGCTGATGTCAAGTTGATCGTATCACCTCGGGGTTTATAGCTTCTGTTTGATGGGCTTGTCATTTTTAGAGGAGTGGACTAAATAGATCTATAGTAGTCTGCGGCATTGGTAGCATTACTTACTATAGACCTATCATAATAAGTAAGAATGAAACGATTGTATTATTTTCATTTGGGTTGACTCGATAGTTCTTATTAGCTGATATACTGGTTGCATTATAAAAACTCTGAGACCCCTGACTCACTTGTGAAGTTCTACCATATCCCACGTTCTTGACAGATGAGATTTTCCCTCTTGGATCTTTCACATCCTTTTTCTTTTTGGCTAGCTTGTCTTTTAGGATTTTAATGCTTGATGATTGCTATGTCTTTATCAAAATATCATACATGAATGAATGAATAAATGTCAAAACCACTCCAGTTTCTTGCAGCAAATCTTAATTTCTGGCGCTTTAGTGAATGTTAAGTAAATTATTATGAGAGCTAGATTGAATGGCGGGGACATGGCTGAAAATTTTGGGGAGGTCTGACTATGCAAGTAATAGCTACTGCTGCTCCAGAAGTCGCTTATTGTAGTCTAACTCATCTGGCACTTCATTCACCTCCTCATCTGATGAAAGATTCACTTCGTTGAAAGTCACGTTATAGTAAAAACTACTCCAACATCTTATTTTAAAAGTGTGTCTATAATTGGGAATAATGTTGACTGTGCTAGGATCTTGATCATGGAGCGGCACTCTGGTGGTGTTAGCTTGTGAGTTTGCAATAGATATCTACGACAAATCATTCTGCCTCAAGCTGCCGCTGAGCTCATACTGCTGATTCATCTGTGCTGCTTGCTGACTAAGAAACTGATGAGCATTTGGGGAATTTAAAAATGTAGTGATTTTGGTGATAGAGAGCCATCAAAATGTGGATTAACTTTTTTACCTTGCGATATTTGAGTGTAGGTGGGGGTGACTGCTGATTTTAATAGTCTGTTTCATCGAGGAGTTTAATTCTCTATATTTATTAAAATTTATTCTAACTACGCCCACCAACTATTTCTCTTATTGCTTTCAATGTTAGAAACCAATATTAATGCAATAGAGAGGGCAAAGTAACAAAAAAGTGAGTAAATTAGGCCAAGATTTTGTCTATTTCTTTAGTCAGCAAGAGTTAAAATGGCGACTAAGAAATCTGTGGCTTTCACAAAGTATAAATACTCCAAAGAGTTTTAAAAAATAGGAAATTAATCTTATCAATAAATATTTGAATGACTTTTTTATTTATCTCGTATAATTTTAACATAGATCTTATTCTTTATTTGATTGGTCAAAAGCTTGTTTATTTTTTAAAAATATATTGTACAATCATCTCATAAAAGAACCAATATGTTTTGGCTTCAGGATTTAAACTCGGTATTCGCTTTAAAGGAAATTTCAGAAGAAATTTTGACCACTTTTATATTTAAATTTAACGAAATAAAAATGAATCTATAAATTAATCAGAGATTAAATAATAAAATTTCGAGCATAAAATGGTTTTAGATTTTATGATTGATTTAATTATAAAATAAACTACACAGCTTAAGTTCGTCCTTTGAAATGCATAATCTAATTTTTAATTTAACTTTCTTTAAAAGTTTCAACTATAAAAGTAAAAATGATATTATTTTAAGTAGAGAGCGAAAGTAAGTTAGCTTATTTATTTAATAAAAATAAATTTTATGAGAGCAAGAGGAAATAAAAGTTCAGCGATTAATAAAATAATCGCACGAGCCGGTAAATTAAATATAGTCTAACCAATAATATGTTCGAGGTCAATATTGCACACCTTAATCAAAATAAAATTAATGTCTTCATATATAATTTACAAGCAACATATATTTAAATTGTTTTCATAATTATTTTTTGTTACTAAAAATATTGATACAAGTTTTTAAATATAAAAAAAAATTAAAAAAAAGATAATTATTCTATTTTAATTTTTGTTATTCTTGAGTTAAGTGAAATAATTTCCAATCCAAGAATAATACTTCTCATAAATTAATATTTTGAGCATGCTATTTGCTAATGAAAAAATAAATTTATTATAAGTTGTTTTAATGCGAAACCATGAAATTTTATATTGATTAACAGTGACCTTGTAGTGGCCCTTACTCTTAATCTTATGAATAACTTATAACTCATATCATGGACTACCAAGTCTTTATTCAGTAACTGAATTTCAGATTGTAAACTTAAAGCAATTCTAAAATATAAATACTCAATTAAAAAAGAGTTATTATCTTTAAAACTAATTTTATATTAGAATGATTCATTTATGACTTATTATTTAGGTTTAGGGAAAACATTCCAATTAAGTGCTCAGAATGCACTAGACTCTTCCTCATCTGCTAATTTTAATTAATTCATTCCCTCAAATTAATAAAATTTATTGAACTCCAAATTTATTCATTTTTAATCTCTAATAATAAAGAAGGCTTTTTACAATTTATATTGGAAGCTTTTAAAAGAAAAAATGCATAAATAAATTTATTAAATTCTGTTCATCAGATTATGTTCTTTATCCACTTATAGTTTGGACATCTCTCTCTTTTTAAAATATAAATTCTTTGAGACTTTTGATATCAGAAATTAAATGACTAATTAATTTCATAAATTTTAATTCTCTTCAAATAGTTTAAGGATTATATTTCCCTATTTTTATTATCAAAATTAGATCCTTAAACTATAAATTAACTGATAAAAAAGAAACTTGTATATTTCTATGTTAAATATCTTTAATTTAAAACTATTTTGTTTATCAATTTAGGAATGAATTTATTGATTAATTTGAGAGTTGTAAGAGGAGGGAATGGTTGGGAGGTTTTTTGGGTTGATTTAAATTTCAAAACTTTGGATAGGTTTATTGCTAGGTGAGAGATGTGGAGCAGTTGCTCTATACGAATTTATAAGCCTAGCTAAAAATGAAGGGGGACGCTGATTGAGGATGATTTTGAGTAACTTATTAAGGTGTGGACTTTAAAACCCCAGTCAGACTAAAACAGAGTCTAAAAAAGGGGGCACTCTAAAATTTAAAGTGGTGAAATCGTTAGCCTCAACTTTACAAGTCATATTTTTATCTAGCTTCATAATTGCTACTCTTATTTTTCAAATAGTATATATAATAAGGATATTATCAAACATACCAAATTAATAAAATTTCATAGAAATTAACAAAAAATAAATATAAATAAATATAAAATTTCATAAGAAATTATTTAATTTTATTTTTGAGAAAACTTTTGGTATAAGAATTATTTCTAACTTTAACATTTTTTAAGAATTTAAATTGTTGAATAAGGATATTAGCTAATTAGATTAAGGGATATTAAAAAATAGAAAAAAAGAGGACTCAAAGTGATCCACACACCGCATCATTTTATATTCCTGGAGCCCCTAATTTAATCCCCCGGGTTTCTGATTCTCTAAACGGCTGTGGATTCAAATATCGATTATATTTTTACTCATTTGCTATAACGTCTCCTTTTAACAAGTCAAATATAAATTAAAATCATTTTTCTTTGAGAAAATAAATCAACAAATTAACTTTCGTCTAAAATAATTGATCATATTAAATAAGTGGATGAGGTGTATTTTGAGGAATATATCAATTTAACCATGTTGACTTTGTTTAATCTAACTTCATAATTATTAACTCTCATGCCAAACTTGCAATCAGCTATCCATTCCATTCTCCTTAATAGCAATGAATATCATACATTAACCACTTAAAATTCAATATAATTTTTTTGAGTTTTCTATAAAGAAATCTAAAATAATTAATTAAATGGCAAAAAAAATATCTGATGGTAAATTCAGATTATTCATAAATAAATTATCTTACTGAAATTCAGCCCCACTCATGCTTTTAATATGAATATCTGATTTTACTTTTCTTCTTTTTAATATTTCTTTAATGCTTTAAAAGATTAAAAAGTTAAATATGTATGTTTTTTTCTTAATAGGGTAAATAGTAGGAGGGTATTCAAACAGGCACGGCAACAATAAACCTCGGATAGCACTCTGAGAGTATCTAACTTTATATTCACCAATTAGAGATTCAGTAAAGCAGCTCATCATACTTTAAATATTGCTGGAGCTTAAAATTAAGAACTCGTGATCAAGGCAAGTCAGATCTCTCAATACAAATATAGGGAAGTTTAATCAATAAGTTAAAATTAAAATATTATTTTAGACTGTATTCAGATTCAAATTTAATTATTTAGGATAGATATCTTTTACACTATCTATTAATTTGTTAATTTTTGAAGTTTTTCAGTTTATTTTTAGAAAGTTTAATTAAATTATATAGCTTAGGTGGCATATTAAATCATAATGGATAATAAACCTTTAAATTAATAAAAGGTACATTTTTATTTTAAAACCTGAGCTCTTAAATTATAAAGCTTTGCAAATTGGACTTAGATTAAATCCATTTAAATTATTTTTTTTTATGGATTTATTTTTATTAAAGGCTCAGAGAGATTCTTTAAAATATTATATTTAATTTAAATTAAAAGATTTTCTCTTTATTGCTTATAAAAAATTAAATTCTAAAACTCAAGAATTTTATCTCCTTTGTAGAGAATTTTTTCTGAATAGAATTCAATTAATTTGAAGATTTAAACATTATAATGATATATTTTCTATATTCTCTGGAATATTACAATTGAAAATAAAATAATTAATTTGTTTCATTTTAAAAGGGTAAATATTAACATTGAGAAAAATTAAATAAATATAATAATATAACAAAAATAAGGATAATTAATTTTTCATTTATATTATTTATTATTTTGAGAGCATTATATGTTTTATTTAAAATGAATTAAGCATGCTTCTTAAAATAAGAATTGATAGATAGAAACATTTATTTGTTCTTTGTATGAAGTCAGTATCTGAATAGTTATGGCGTTTGCTGCAATAAACTATTGTGATAAATTTATTTTCAAACTAAATATTTAGATATAAGTTTAGTTGCTACTGTACTTGCTAATAAAATAAATAAGCTAGTTGATCCTCAAAGATTCATTTTAGTGAATAGAGGGACAGGTAGGGAGTGTAACTTATTATTTTTAGGAAGTGCTCGGGCTCATTCATTCAAACTCATAAATTCTCTATTTCTTTAAATTAAAGAGATGATGATAATTTATAAATAGATATGATGAATTCGTAAATCAATTAAGCTAAAATCTTATTTTACATTAGCTAAAAGTTGAAAAGATTTCTGATATAATTAATTTAATTTTTCTGGTAATTCATTTTTTAAAAGCAATGCAAATGATTGTGTTATATGAAACCTATAGCTGGCCTGTTAATATAAAATAATAACACTGTCAAAGCTATGCCCGCAGCATTCTAGAGCAGTTCTCCTCTTTATAAAATAAATAATATAAAACTAATTATATTCTTTAAATTACGAATATATATAACACACAAATTCTAAATAAATATGAGATTCAAATTAGAATAATAAATATTTTTTTATGAGAAAGTAACAATTTAATAAAGTCAAGAATAAATATATTCATTAAAATTTGAATACTAAAATTATATCTTAAGGAGTCTGAAGAGTTTTGACTGTTGAGAAAAATAAATTTTTTTATATGAGCTAATATATGGCAGGAAGGCGAGAGTTCCCTGCTGTGGAATAGGGAGGATTATGAACTAATCCAGAGGCAAATATGTCAGAGATGGGCTGAGGAGTAAGGCTACCCAACTTCTAAACATAGCTAGGTTATGGAAGATATCCCAACTGATTTTGTTATCAACTCAAATTAAATAAAAATTTAATCACTCAAGTGGTTCTAACAATAAATAAAATATAATGGTTTCTTTCAATTAAAGTTCCATAAACTATTTAATGAAATATAAATTGTATAAGTACCTCTTATATACTAATAAAAAAATATATTTTTATCTAATTGAAATCATGTTTATGTTTTAAAATTTGTTATTGATTTACCGAATTTAACAGAGGCTAAGTTTAGTTTTAATTATTTTTTGAATAGAATAAATTAGTTGGAGCTATAAATATGCTGCAAGGAATTAAAGAAGTCTTAACTCTGATTAGTTTCTTGTCTCAAGGGATTTTGGATTTTAGTAAAATTATTTTCAGTTGCAAATTATGGAAATAGTGAAGTCCCTCCCCTATTTATTCAAAAAAAAAAGATAATAAAAACTTTTAGAAAACAATAAAACATGCTTTATAATAAATTATGACCGCAAATTAAAGAAGACATATTAATTATATTTGCAGCACCGTTTTGATTAGTACTGAATTACAAATTTAATTGGAGAATGATATTAAAGAAGAGTGTTTTTATTTAATTACCTATACATACATAAATATCTTAACGACAATTTCTAAATAAAATAAGCTTACCCTTCAAATATAATTGATTAGTTAGTGAGTAAGTATATTTATTAGTATTACCCTTTGGCCAATTGAGGGGAGAGATGCATTACACTCGGTTAGCATGTTTAATTGGACGTACCAGAGTAATTTAATAACCCCTCTAGCTAGCAGTTGCTCAAATTTGACTCCTAGCCCTGGTACTAAGGGTTTTACATCTGCTATGAATGCTCAATAAAGATCTAGCCAATATTATGAACATTTAAAAAGAATATACTTTTTCCATTTAGTGATATTACGAAAGTTAATATAGATCTGAGGTTTATTTATGAAATTTTGAGACCTGTGATAACCTTCCTAGTATGCATGTGATATTTAGGCATGCAAATGAGAAATTAAAGTGCATGAATACTTATTTCAATTTTTTGTAAAGATGCTACTGCTGGTGTGCGTGCAAAATACTATTTTTAAATTTTCCAGTTGACTAGGTTCCAAGTTACTGCTGTTACATTTGTGATCCACTTTTACGAGTCATGACCAGCCTCGTGAAGTCTCCAATAGAGGGGAGTCTGTCTAAAGTGCCGCTTCGATTTTTGAAAATTGCCTTAGTCTTCTTTTATTTAAGTTAAACTTTATCTTTAAATTCTAATTCATTTTGAATTCGCTGAAATAATTTTGTATTAGGTTTATCGGACTTACTGTTTGAGTTTTTTTATTAGATTTGCCATATTCTGTAATCTCAGTATTTTTTCCTGGTCGCTGAGCTTTGAAAAATTAACCTTGCTCCTTAAACATGGAAAATGCAATATATAAGATATACAGTGCTCCTGCAAGAGATCCTTTTATCTTACTGAGAACTAGATGCGGATAATAAACATTGATAAAAAGAACTTCTAAAAAATAATTTGATAATGCGTCAACTGAGTTCTCATCTAAGTCTAGAAAATTATTTTATCAATGGTGAGTTAAATATATATGTATGGTATAAGTCAGATATGAAGTAATCATCTTCCTGAACATCGAAATCATCATCTTGATGAGTAGCCTCTGGTTTGTCCAATGGTTTCTCCTCAGAGCCAATGTTCAAAAAAAAGCCATCAATTTAAAACACAGTTCTGCTAATTTGTTAGACCACTCACTTAAAAACTTTGTAAGTTGCCTTATCTCAAAATAGAAGATAAAATATATCTAGTCGCAGACTCACTTTCCAAATCGCATTAAATAAATCTGAAGAAAAATGCTGTGGCATAACTAATGAGACAAATGAATAAATAAGTAAATAAATCAGGGTGATGGGTGGGAGTTCCCAAAGGTGAAAATGAATAAATAGTAATGGAAGGTGAGGTATTAATATTTTGACGTGTGCTGTGATCTGCGAAGGATCCACTAACTAGTTACTGTGTCACCTTGGGACACCTTTTAAAAAAAATTTATTATATTTTTTAAAGAAACTTTTTAATTCATTTATTTTCAATATAAATCATATTTTTTTAATAAATGAAATAAATTTTCCCTTTTTAAAATTATTCTAGAACAGATCTTTTTAAAAAAATTTTTTTTTTTTTTAAATTTAAAATTAAAATTCGTTTTTTTAAAAAATGCGGGGGTATGAAAAATTGTCATCTTTTAAATAAAATAAATTTGAGAGAGCCATTGTAGAAAGAATATTAAATTCTCCTGGAGAGAGCGAGAATTGGGCCCAGATGAAACCCAGAATAAATTCATAAAAAAAAATAATAAATATCTTAAAATTTTAAATTTTAATACTTTTTGAAATTTTAATTTAGCAAAAAATTTAAAATATAACCAAAAATCAATTCTTTTTTTTAAAAGTTATTTAGGGTATAAAAATAGAACTTAAAAAATACTTTTAAATGAATCGAAACAAATTGATGATAAATTATTTTGCTTCTTAAATAGAATTTGAAGCAAATAAATTTCATAGATGTTGGAGACAGGTATATAGAAGCAAATGTGATTAAATGTGAATGAGGTTGAGCTATTTGATTGCCAGTAATAATTTCATCGTGAATTTGCTTTGATTACAAGCAGTTGTTGAAGGCAACGGATTCCATGTGGCTTTGCGAATTAAATATTAAATTAATTTGAGGGGATTTGGGAAGGTTTAAGAGGTGAAGGAGGAGGGAAGTAGGCCTATTGTTCGATGCTCTTGGATCCACTTTTAGAAGATATTTGCTCGTACTACATCTGCAATTTATGCAAGGTACAAATCAAATATATAATTTAATCTCTAATTATAAAACCTTATTTAATCATTTATAAATCATTATCAAATTATTTATTCTAACTATACAAAATATTGAAGGGCATTTTGAAATTCAACTTTTAATATAGTGGCAAATTAATAAGAAAAAAATGACGTGTAATCTAAGCACAAAATTTTAAGCAAATATAATTTTATAGAAAAAAATCTATTTTTAAAAAAAAAGATAAAATTTAATTATTTTTGGGTTTTTTGGGATAAAGGTTTTGGAGAGTGCTGAAGTAATAATTTAATTATATTGTAACAGAGAGAGAAGAATTAATATAGTGGGGGTGATTATTATTCATAATCAATTATTTAATGTGAATAGACTTAGGCAATATTAACCCGTAAGATAAAGCATTAACTTAATTAATTTTATTCATGATCTCTTTTTTCCTATGGATATTAGAAAAATTGAAAGGGATTGGAAAAAAATTTTAAAATTTTTAATTTTTGAAATTTTTTCAACCCCTCACAATTAAAAAGGGCATTTATTTTATGTTTTTTTTTTTGTTCAAATAATTTTCCCTAAAAAAACTTCTATACTCTCCCTAGTAACAATACTGATGAAAATTCACATATATTTTTATTTAAAGAATATAGAAGCATTAAGAATTCTAAAATGGCTCTATTAAATCTATAACAATTTGGTTATTAGTTGAAATTAAGGAAATTGCACTATTAAAATAATTGCTTTATTTTAAATTTTGAATATAAAAATCTCAAAACCGACTTAACTTTTACCATTTATTCTTAGATTATTTGGTGCCTTATTAATACTAAATAACTCTTTAATGCTTGATTGAATAGTTGGATTGAAATTATTAAAATAATTCCTTCCACTATAATGAAAATCTGAGAATTATCATTATGTAGTTATTCATTTAAATTGTTAAACTATGTTATTGATTTAAATTTTATATTATGATGAAAAACGATGAGGCTTTTGAGTCAATACTCTTACACATCTCGACTGCCTTACTTAAAAAATTGGATATCCACATCATTGAAGATAGCTTCTCAAACTTAGAAAAAGAATACCTCGCAAAGGGTCTAGTCTAGTCACTCGGAAAAAATTCTAATGACCCTCATGTTCTAATTAACAACTATTCTTTTTAGTTCGGTAGAATACAAACCCCTTAATGTCAATCAGAAAAAATTACAAAAATACAAATTATAAGTTTTTAGATGTTGAATTGTAATTAAAATCAAATTAAGAAAGATATCCTTCAAGTGTAATATTTAAAAGCTTACCTGCTTTTATAAATCTATAAAATATCTTTATATGAATGCAGTAGCTCAATTTTATAGCTATCTTAAATAAAATGATTTATAATTACAATTTACTACTCTTTAATTTATTTTTAAATGAATAAACAAGATTTAAATTTGTTATAATTTCAAAATTATAATTTTGAGGTTTGAATATTATCCTTGGATTTATAAAAAAAATGTTTTATACAATTTATATTTTGTAATAAATTTATTTTGAAGTTGAATCTTGAGCAACATTAATTTTTATTAATTAAGAAGACACATTTGTATGCTACTATATTTGACTTTTATGGATTAAAATTAATTTGATATTTAAATTTAAATCCAATGATACATAAATGATAGCTAACTTATTAATGCCTCTTTTTATGGAACCTTTTAAAAAAAATTCCAAACATTAAAATTGTAAAAATTAGGATTAAATCGAAAAAAATCATTTTATTAAAATTATTTAAAAAATAGATATTATTCTTGGAAATTAATCATTTTTGTTTTGAATGACAAAAATAAATGCTCGTCAAGTTTTGACAGGGCGAATGACTCCCTCTAGATTGATTAAATATGTATATATGTGATCAAAGGATAAATGCGTAGAGTGATTTATCTGGAGTTTAATGATAGGACCTATCTCAGCTATCACAGGGCTCTGATCATTATATTTTCTTACAAAACGCCAGAAATTAATAAAATATCATCATTGATTTCTTATTATGCATATTAAGAATTTTCTTTTTATTTATAATGATTGTTTCATAATAATTTTTGTAATCCTATGCTTGAAAAGTAAAAGACTTTTATGATTTTAATTGTACTAAAAATAATTTTAATAAATAATGACATAAAATTTAGAAATATTGGAAGAAGAAAAATACATCCAATATTATTTAATGATAAGAACGATTTAAAGAGAAGTAAACAGTAATTCTTTCTTTATATAATTAAAATTACTTAAATTGCAATTAAGTTTATGAACAAGTATAAAGATCAAGCAAGGTCCGTTCTCTAAACCCCTCCCATATTGGTTAATAAATTTATGATACCACTAAATTGTTTAGCTACTCTTTCAGCAGATGGCTTGTGAGATGCACTCAGTCGATGAGCGAAAGGGAGAAGTTGTCTTGGAAAGTTTCATCTTCATTAAATGATTTTATTTTAATATTCACTTGGTAAATATAAGTTTGGAGTAGATTTTGAGTGTGGCGAAGTCATCCAACAATTCCCGGCTCGTAGTAGAAAATATTTAGGAGCAAGATTTCCTACTCGAGTACCTTCTAGAATCGCTCACCTTCCTCATCCAAAACAGAACTGGCAAAACACTTATTAGCCTGGCTCTCTAAGTTACTACGCATCTCATCAAATAAGCTCAACTCAAAGAGTCGATCAATCATAT
>JAJKFJ010022461.1:0-52318 GCA_027382625.1 Tetmemena sp. SeJ-2015
AGATAGTGAAAGCCAATAATTCAATAATTTTACTCTCACATTTTCATGAATGCTAATTTCTTTATTAAAAGCATCAAGGCAGCGATAGCAGATGACTATTTTACAGGAGGTGAGGAAAGACTGCCACATGTTAAAGTTTACAAGCTGATGCACTCCCTCAGGGTTTGAGAGAAACTAAATTGCCAGGTTGTAAAGTACCAAGAAGTTAAAGATGTTCAAGAAGAAAACTTGCTTCTCTACTTCCAGATTCGCCTATAAAAATATCCACAAACTCACTTATTGAATAGCTTTTTAAGACTATTGGAAATCAGGGTCTGATATCTAAATCTGTGAAAGGTACTTCTCCTGCAAATAAGTGAGTTCTTTTTAAATTCGAGTCTGCTCACTTTCCTTAAAGCCTTGCTCCTTATGGATGAATTTTGAATTCTTTCGCCAGAACATGATGATCCTCTCCATCATCCTCAAAAGATATTTGCAATATATTCATCATAAAAATCCTGATAGAGACATCTATCGGATGTGATAGGATGTAGATCTTTTGCTTTTTGGCAGTTTGATTCTCCCTCATGTCGTAGTTGCCGTTCGAGCAAGTGGTTTGCTTGCTGGTGCTGTTCTTACTGCCTCCCTTCTCTTCTTGATTAGCTAATGACTCTCTCCTTGAGCTCATGTTGAAGGTCTTGCTCTGGTCTAATTTGTTAGTATTTGCAGTCATTCTCTCATCAAGAGTGGAAGATGACTCTATCTAGGATCTGTCACTAGTCTTTAAAATAAAATTAATGAATTGCTAAAGAGAATTAAAGTCTTAAAGTTAAATGCTTGCTGTGTCTGAGCTCTAGTTGAATTAGGCTGTGACAAAGTTTCATTCCTAGATTGAGTTCACTAGAAAAAATATATCAATTATATTAGGATTGAGCAATAGTAGCATTAGTAGCGATCCTTGCTAAATGCTTAAGAGTCTTCTCTTTCAGGCTTTCTCCAATTGACTTCATGTTATTATCTATCTACTTCTACCTCCTATCAATCTTCTACTTCATCTTAGCTTCTTCTTTTGAGAGGTTGACCGCACCTGCTCCAAAGGTATGGCAGTCAGAAGACTTTGGCATGTCTCTGGAGAGTTTAGGTGCGTTGAGCTGCGATTCTCTTTCTCTGCGCTCTTACTTCTTCTGAGAGTAAGTTTTCTGGAGAGTTGCTTAGTAGAATATGGTCTCTTCGCTTTTCAAGCTGCGTCCAGTTGATCCACCTATGCTCATCCCTCCTATCGAAGGACTATACTAAATTACTATAATAGTTAATAATCAACTATGAGAGAGGTATGGTGAACCACTTCCCACCCCAGTAGCTACACTAAAGGGATTCCTGTTTCCTGAGAGTGTATCCGCGCAAGTGGCTCTGCTCATCTCTTTTCTATCCCTCATGAACTGCCGACATACCATAGTCAAAATAGTAACTGATTATTTTTACCATTCTAGATTAAGGAGTTTCATTTTTTATCTGCCCAAGTCTTATGAATTACTGAAGTTATTAAGAAGAGGTTAGGCTTTCCCAAATCTGCAGGAACTTAGTAGCAGGGAAAAGTCTCATCTTATTTGCAGGGAAGTGCTTTATCAGAAGATTCCAAATGTGGGAATATCTGAGATTAAGATTTTAAATTATTACCGTAAATATATTTGTAACAAAATATCCATCTTCTGGACACTCAAAGGCTTCGAAAAGCTTAAGTCGCAAAAGCACAAACTGATAAGTCCTCTTGAGGGTGGTACAGTTCGAATCCCAACTCTCAATTGAGAATAATTTCAAGATGGAAAATATATTTTAAATGTAATTGAGAACCATTCCTTTTCAGATTTGAACTTGGTTGCTGAACAGGCTGTATTTTGAGAAGAAGCCGCGTTGAAAGCAGACTATGCAGTTTGATTGGTGTTCTATCTTTTGAAAGGCTAATTCTCTTGAGCTCCATCTTCCTGTTTGGGGGCCGGGAAAAAAATTAAAAGCAATTTAAAAAAGAAATTTACTTTTGTGAAAGAGATTGGTGGCTCTTGAACTTCGTTTCGAAGGTGATTTCTCCTCCTCATAGACTTCATCTATCTACTTGTACATTCTTTGCTCCTTTCTTGCTGAGTTAACCTTTTTCTAAAAGCAAATTAGCTAAAAGATAAAAAGAATTTTCTCATGCTCCATAATGAATCCAATTTACTTGTTAAGCGAGAAGTAGTAGTTGACTCTCTTCTTCTGCTTATCCGGTTAGAAGTCCAAGTAAGTGATGCACAAAAGACATCAGCCCATACTTTCCATACATCAACCTAGACACTCGCTGCTTCTAGAGTAGCATACGCTGGTGTTCTAGCATCATAATTGCCTGCTGATCTAAACACTTAAATGTAATGGCATGATGAAACATCTATCGCTTAGGTTTATAACCAGAGACTGATTTGAATTGCTCATCTACACAAAAGACTAGATGAATTCATCTTGGCTGTTAGCGTGCATGGCTTCATGTGGCAGCTATATTGACTAATTACCATGGTAATTATGATGAGCACCTATCTACATTCCATAGTTCCTGGGAGTCACATAAGACTACTGATTATAGGCACCTTAAAGGTTCATGTTTAGTGCCATCTGGTTGGCTAGATGATTTTGGAGGATCATTTCGTTCCCATATTTTGAATTGGTTTCTGTGAAACGAATCTAGCCTGTCTCCCTGGCAACTAAGATGTGGAGCCTGGAGTTCCATTGAGTGCCTAGTTCTGGTTGTAGATATTAGATTGATTGAATCTCAAGTTCACCTTTTCACCTATTATTGAGGATCGATTTCCATCTATTTCCACAACGTTAAAGTAAATGCTTTTTTAAAATAGCTTTTTATGTTGAGAGAGTCTGATGAACCAACTTTTGCGATTCCCTTTCTCCGAGGTACTTGTCTCTAAGTATTAGCTCCATTTATAGCCTAAGCTTAAGCACCGATGACTGCCCCACTATTTTACCCTTGATGAGGAAAGAAAATTTTTCCCCAATTTTTAAATTAAAACCTTCCTTTTTTTGTCCAAGAACCTGTGTGAGAATGCTAGGTTTGCGTGTATTTAAGGGCTTTAGTGGCCTAAAATACTTGTGCTTTACTAGCCTCCATAAAACTGCGCCTATAGAAGACTACTCTATGTCATGTTAAATGCAATCATAGACATGAATGTTAACTTTGTGTTGAGGTTGTTGTAAATCTAGCCATGCATTAACATCGATTAGTTTGCTAAATACAACTGCTGCTGTTATTGCATCCTAATAATCTTTTCCACTTGTCTGCTGTGTTCTTGCTGTATTCTGCTTTCCCTGAGCTTATTGGGATAGAGTTATTTGATAAGTTTAACATACTCCTCGTATCTCAAGTCTCTCTTATTTTTGACCAGGTCTTCATTAGTTCTGCGTGAAAAAATTTTTCGAGCCTGAAACCCCCCATTTAAAAGGGCCAAAAGCATCATCAAAAATTTCAAAAGAATTTCCTTAAATCTCTCTTTCCTTTAGGCATTCTAAAGTTAAAGACCACAGGGTCTGCATCAGGCCAGTTGCAGTTAGCTTTCTTACTCTATCCAAGCTCTTCCGCAAGATTCACCCCATCGAAGAAGGTGGACTTTTTTCTCGTGAAAGTCTCTCCTTAAAATTTAACCTCTTTACTGATTATAAATACTTATGACTTAGAAAGGTTTTTGAAAAATTTTTTAAAAGCTTTTTTCAAATTTTTTTACAAAAAGTGCTAGGGAAAAATTGGGTCGATTCAAGCATTGCTTTAGCAAACTCATGATATTGCTTTCCATAATTTTCAAAGTGAGAAGATTTACTGAAACAAAAAAAATGAAGATAAAACTTTTTAAAGATTAGAAATGAATCTTGATCAAATATATTTCGTAATCCATTTTATTATGTAATAATGGTTAAAAAATTGCTAATTTAATTTAGAATTGATACTTTTTTAAAATATCAACTTTATTATAACTTATAATTGTGGTATTTTTATTTTAGCATCAACTGAGGACGGTTATTAAAGCTTAATTTCAACAGCTCTGAAGGCTTGATAATCATGAAATAAAAGGTTTATAATTTTCTAAATTTAATTTTAATCCTAGAAGTCCTTAGGAGAGTATCTAAACTCTGTGAATTCCTTGTAGGTGTAATTTCCTAATGCCTAGTCTAAGTCTCTGTCAGTTATCCTCTCAGGTAAGTCTAACAGTAGATTAGGCAGGGAATTTCCTTATTTGGAGTTAGCGGAGTTAATGCAGGTGAACTCCTCCAATAGGCGAGAAACAGTTTGTACGGATATGATTTACTAAAAATGAGTATAGACTCTTTTATTTATGAAGACTGTCATATATTCACACAACTCTCTAAAAATAAATAGAGATTATTAAAATGAGCTTTATAACTCTCTATTAGTTTGTCTATTCATAGAAAGTTCACCCTTATAGTAGATAAGAAGGAAGTAGCCTCTATCTTTCTCCAACTTATATTGATAGTTCAGTTCTGATATCCCTCTTGCCGCCTCAGCCTGGAATTACGAAATCGGCTGTAGTGGCTTCTAGCTGAAAGAATAAGCATCGAATAGCTCCACTACGAGCTCATTCTATTTCTTTGGGTATTGGAAAAGAACAGAGAGAATTGCTTTCTCAGGCGCGATAAACTCGATTCTATCAAAATCTGGGTTCCTGAAAGAGTCCTTATGCTTTTTAAGTAAGATGTCTCTAAAGACTTAGTTGTAAGAGCCTTCGGAGTTCACATGAGGTTCTAATCCATCCTTTGTAGAGGACTCTGAGGGATAGATCTTACTCGGTAGCACTTCCTTAATTTAGCAAGTACCACTCATTTGTCCTTTATTACTGTGGCCTCCGCTCATGTAGTTCGAAATTGGGGTTATTCTTCCATGGAAGCTGAATATCCCGCACATGTGGCTTAAGCTTTGGAGAAAACTATCAGACTTGGAATCCGCCGCCTTCCAGTCTTCTTACCTAGCCTGCTCGATAGAAATTTTATAGTCTCCTGGAGATAGAACTACATCTAAGGAGTTCAAGTTAAACTCTTGCTTGCCTAAGTGCTGATTCCCAAAGCCATTCATCTCACTCACTTTAAGATTAAGCTGATGAGCGATTGCGTGCATGCCTATTGTGAAATAGAATCTAGAGGTCTCATTGATTCGGAATTTGTAATCATCCAAGGGACAAACTATTTGCTAGAACCCTTTATCACTCAGTCTTAATAAATTGTAGTCAAAGACTATCTCATTTGGATTGTATTATAGATTCTTATCCTTTGCTGAGAGCAAGTGGGAAGTTTTTATTCTCTGCACAGTTGTGAAGGGACGCACCCTGGTAGTTATAATAGTTCAGAGTGAAATATTACTCTGTGACTATCATCAAAGTGATGTGGAAAGAGCTCTTGGCGAGAGTTGCCTTTTCAAGAGCTTTCTAAGTGGAGTAATCGAAAGTGAGGAAGTACTCGCCATTTTTTAAGACTTCAGTAATCGAATTCACTTCGTTACTGTGAATATCTTTCTCCTTCGATTTAAGGGAGATGAGAATTTCACTGCTCTCCACATATAATCTGAAGATAGACCTCTGAGAATCGTCCTTATTTCTTATCTTGAAGAACATTCTGTTCTGCTCTTTTTCTGTTCCCTTGATCTGGATATATTCAGATACAAGCATATAGTTCTCATCGATAAGGTATTTGTAAGTATCAAGTGTAACTGGCAAAGACTGCACATATCTGTTAAGACTCTTTATTTCTTCATCTGCTACGTAGGTTCTTATCATACCATCATTTATTAAGACTCATGAAAATAAGATAGCTATGCGATGCAACCATACTTAACTTAATCTAGTTGCATACCCTCCATGGGCATAGCTTGTAATCTGAGGGGGATTTTACTAACGCAGTCTTTAGGTTTCGAGAACTGAGTAATATTGATGAAGTAATCACCCTTGCTAATGTTCTTGAATTTAAAGATCATCATCTCTTAAATCTCAGAGTAAACTTCTACTGGGTTGTGAACTATCACACCTGTGGAGAATTTATTGTACCTTCGTGATTAAGTAGCCTAAGAAGGAGATAAAGTAGTTAGGCTGCTAAGTTGAAGAATTGGGAGATAGAGATTCTAAGCGAACTCCATTGATATCCATAGCTCAATAGGTTGCTCAGAGGTTACCTTGAGCTTTTGATAAGATCTTGTGCCTTTAGCTTAATGAACAAAAGTCTTGTCCACTCTAGATGCTAACTCAACTGCTTCATCCCTATCAAGGGACCTATCACTAGAGTATTTGGAACACTGTTGCTTGGAATTGAAGGATTCTATCTGCACTCTGAATTTAGTGCAGAAATAGTCATTGCCATTCATCATTGGCGCTTCAGAAACTCCAACTTAAGAGGCGGAAACTTCAAACTGTATATAGAAAATCGGTCAGCTTTAAGTCCATTTGCTAAAAGCATTTGCTAATCACCCAGTCCTAACGAATAGGACTCGAATAAGTTTTCAGCATCAGTCTTTTTCGATTTGATAACCACCTTAAAATTCTGACATAATTTTTAAATGAAACCTTTGCATCATAGAGATCGACTATAATCCTTAGGGCGTCTTATCCTTGAGCTGGAGTATATTCAATAATTTGCTGGTAGTACGTTCCTTCTGCAGCAGGTATCATGGCAAGATATTTATGTCAACCTTGCCTTCTGCATCTAGCAATGGCTTTATACTCTATGGAAGTGCGAGAGCTTCTTCGAAGCAATTGAATTGCTTCTAATGATAAGTCTCATTTAACTCTTCATGGTTTGGTTTTCAATGTCCACATCAGTAGAATTAAATATTTCAAGCTAATTTTTCCACATAGAGATAATGAGTGATGAAGTCGTCCTACTCCACCCACTTCACGAATTGAATCGAGATCTCAAACCACACTCCTACCTCTCTTATCATCTTACTCTCTTCAGCTATGTTGCTCAGACAATTATGCGCATAGATAAAATAATCTCATTTTGCCTTATCCCAGGGATGTTCTTAGCAACAAGCTGAATGAAGTTTTCTCTGCGGTGGTTGTTCGCTAGTAGCTTTTGGTTTTTCAAATTACTGAGTGCAAATTCACGTTATTTAATAGATAGTCAGACTTCAGTGAATTTGACAATACTCCCATTTTATTGAGGAATTTTGAATCTGGAGTTACTGAGCTCAATGAATGACTTGTACTTTGAGGCTAGGTCCTCATCTGAGAATGAGAAGGCCTGGAGATTGTTTGAAGATGGATGAATGTTGAAAGGTTAATGACTTAAAAAAATTTTCAGGATTTGAAAGCATTTGCTCTAGATTTATCTCATCAAGATATTTGCTTTAATCATCAGAGCTGCTCTCCCTCGTCTTCTATCTTTATAGACTTAGTGTTTGTCTAGCGTCTGCTACTTTAGTGATAGCCACTTCGATTTAGATGGATTGGCATGGCTGCTATAGATAATACTCCTCACTTAAGAAGAGAACCTAGAGCACGTATTTGCAATCAATTTTTAAAAAAAAATTTAAAAAGAGTAAATAGAATCTCGTAGTCCTTGGCTCTGGAATCAACTAGTTTATTGAATCTATTTTCCCAGTTCTTATTCTCTTAAACTTAAAGGAGGACGATGTCGAATTCTATGTGTTTGTGGACTGTAGTCAGCACCCTCATCAATCATTTAAACATCTCTTAAATTTTCACCACTCTTAAATTCTAAGTTAATAAATGAGGCTCTTTGAGGTAAATTCAACTCCATGAGCAGAGTTGTTAACAAGATTATCCACTCTGAATGTCTCCAAATAGTGGAAGTTGTGTTACTCAGAATCCTCATCATTTAAATCGCCCAGATATCTGTGAGTATTGAAAGTCCTTGGGAGGTCTAACTCTTCGCATCTCAGCTCCTCCAACTCTAAAACATTTAAAAAATATGTGTAACTCTTGAGTTGAGTTTCTGTGGGCTTTACTTTATTAGCCTCCAAGAAGAGTTAGTAATTGGCGCAAGTTCCTTCTTTGGAAGATTGATGCAACCAAACTCTAATCAATGATTAGGAGGAAACCTGGAAAACGTTATGCATTTCGTTATATGCTTTCTGTCCACCCACCTCGCAAATCAGTTCGCAATCTTAAAATTTATAGTAGGCTTAAATAATAATTCAAATCTGGCTTCGTTGGCCTTAGTTTGATACTTTCTTAAGTCAATTTGAGTATAAGGAGTGCTCTCTTCTAGAGCTCGACTAAGAATCAATTTGATTCTCCTCTATGAATTTCTAATGAATGCTTAGCTTCAATTCGTAATCACCTCTTTCAAAAATAAGAGAGCTGCTCTTTAAAAAACATTGAATTTATTTCAAAGCATCAGATGTTAGAGAGCCAACATAAAAGTCCTGATACCAGAAGAAAGGCTTATAATTATCGCTTAATGAATAGAAAGGAGACTAGAGCGAGGAACTACCTATTTCATTTTGTCCAAAAGATTTGTATGGCGAGAAGGAATCTACCATAATCAAACCCTCTTTGCTGAACTTCAATTCCTGATTGTTTTTAAAAAGTATGTTTGAACTTTAAATTAAGTTTTGCAGGATGAGTATTCACAGTATACTAAATTTCTAGGTAAACTGATTCACAGTCAGTCAACACTTCTGAAGAGCTTCCCTCAGACACACCCCTATTTCCAATACGATTTTAACTTGTGCTAGCTTTTGATTAGAGATTTTTAGTTGAGGAGGAGCTAGAAGCTTTAAGAGTGTAGTTTACAGTTCTGAATACCAAGTACAAAGTTTTGTTTACCTTCTCAAATGGGATGGTCATTTGAAGAGACGCATAGTCTTGCTTTCCATTTAAAAATGAAAATTTCATTGATAGTTCTAATTTAAGAGGTGGCTGTTGTCCTCGAAGTCTATTTCTTTGTTTACACTAGTGGCTAGGAATTTTTCATTCTCAGCGTCCCAAATTTAAAATACAAGTCACAATAATCTAAGGAGTAACAATTTTTTTAATAAATTCCGATTTCGATGTCAAATGTCTCATCATCAATTAATTTTTCCTCTAGCTCAGGCTCCTAGACAAGAACTAAAAATAAATTTTTAGTCATAATAAATTTTAAGAATCTTGATGATTCCTTGCTATCTAGGAGTGAACTTAATTAAGTTATCCGCATCATGGTTCACAGAATAGAAATCTGCTATGTGAGTCTCCCTGTTGCCAGCCCCTGCATGAACTCTACTCTATCTAAGTCACTTGGGTAATTAGCTACCATGCATTTAAGAATAAATTTAGAGAGAATTCGCTAATTATCTTTAACACTAAAATAATTGCTGCTTGTAGAAACCCTTTGTGAGAGCCTAAATCTTTCTTTTAAGGTCGGCGGCAACGTTTGAGTAATCTGAACTTCGAATCTCCATTGAAGATTAGTACATCCTCTATCTCTTTGATATATCCTAATCAAAGTCTATATCGAAGGCGTCTTCCACCTTTTAAGTACAGCCAGGATAAGCCAGAGAGGGATCAGCGCACTTCTCACAATAGTTACCATTGTACTTCTCTTAGCACTCGCACTTAAAGTCTTGAATCGACCCTTGATAAAATAAGAGAAAATAGCTTCAGAGGTTTTGATCGGAGTGAGATAATTGAATGCATCTTCCATTTCCGTTGCAAATGTCTTTACTGCATTTGGAAAATCTAGAGAGCAGATGTTCCTCTTAGTTTTAGAATCTAGTTTTAATTATAGCCCTCAGCGCACTCATCGCATAACTCTCCTTGGTATGGATAAGTGCAGACGCATTTTCCATTTACAAGTTTAAAGAGGAGTTAGGATTGCACCAAGTGGTATCACCTTAAACTGTCTGAATTAATTAATGATTGGAATTAATATGAAAGTATACTGTGGGTTAGATGCAATACTGAGTCTAGATAGTGAGTGGTTTGAACTTGCCTTCATTAAGGACTAGCTTAAAGCAAGTCTCGTGTTGCTTTATTGTAGATCTCCGTGATACATCTCTACGATTACACTCACAGAATCTTTCTCTTTTGCAAATACCTTATCAACTTCAATTTTCATATCTTTCTTGTCTATTGCTTGCAGGTGAATTGAATAGAAAAAAACATTCTATATAAAATGTTAAACCACTGAATTGACTTCCTAAGTCCAAATATTTCTTCTGACTCCATAGAAAGGAGGTGATCTTTTAACTTGAGCTCTATGTTTATCTTCTTTCCAAACTTTAGTTTCTTAGAGGCGTAAGGAATAACTGCTACTACATCTAGCCATTGAAATAAGCGAAATTTATAATCATATTTAGCCTTGTGTCATCTTCTTATGATGAGCTTTGAGATCTTTGAGGAACATATTCTATGCTCAAGTCAAAGCTTAAGCAATTTAATTATAAACTTCAACCCTTTTTTTTCAATTCTTATTAATTTGGGGCTTAGTTTTATGCTTTGGAATCTTTAGATAAGAATAAGCCCTTTGCAACTAGTATCTCAAGAACATATTTCCCTTTTTCTATAGATGCTATCTCTATAAAGCTTAGCATGTCATCACTCATATCTTTAAAATTTACTATGCCTTAGAATCTTATAAGTTAATTATTTATAATCTGTAGCTTATAAGCCTTGTACCTCAAAGTCATCCAGTGCACTGAATCTCTCATATGCCACTATAGAGCCAGTATTCTTCTCTCTCAGATTCATTTCTATACTAACTTCTCAAAGCTGTACTTAGTAATTACTGAAAGAGCACTTCCCTTTTCATTCACCTCTAATTCAAAGTTGAGCTGCATAAATTAACTGCTCTTCTCGTTTAGAGTTATAGGCCTTGCTAGTCCTCTTACTTCAAAGGGGAGGACTAAGCATTGGAGGGGAGAGTTATGTGATGGGTTGAAAAATGTGCTTGCTATCCGAAAAGGAAGAAGATTACATCTGCTTAGTCGACTCAAACTCTTAGAGCTCCTCAGATGAGCACTGCAGGTAAGTACTGAATCTTTCGTAGGGCTGAACTACGAACATAATCTCTAACATGTGACAGCTTAAAATTAATTTAATGGGTTTTGAAGCTGCTTTCGTACTGTTCCAATTTTTCAAAGAAAAAGTCTAACTCTAGGGTGTATGCAACTCGCTCTCCTTGTTTGAAGGTTGAAAATATTAATTAACCTGTATTTTAAATAAAGGAGGTTGAAGATTGCCTGAGTACCTTAAACATCATATCTGTCCTCTCCTCTTCATGAAATATTTATGATGAGCAAATTAAGTTTCATCTTGAGGATCAGACTAGGTAACTATCCTCTTTAAATCATCAAGGATTTTGAAGTCAACTTTGAGTCCACTGTTATGTGTATCCATAAAGAGTCTAACAACTGAATTCACTGGCACTTAAAAGTAGTTCAAAGCAATTAAAAATTTATTAAAATTGTCCACTCAAATATTTATGAGTGTTTCGTAACCAACTTATTTTGCTTGTGCTGTTGTTGATGAAGAGGCTAGTTGATCTTGTAAATTCCATTCCATAAAAGGAAGCCCTCTTGATTTTGGTAAGTTGCTCTCTGAGTTTGATTTGAGGAGCTGTCCTAATAGAGATAAGTTGGTAGATTAGTCTCCAGCTTCTCACACTGATAGTTACTTTCCTCGATGATCCAATTTCTTGTTTCACAATTTGGATAGGTGAAGAGTGGATCTCCACATTTGGAGCAGAGATCAAGACCGTCGTTTGCAAAGCCTCTTGTACAAATGCATTTGGCTTATCCAGTTTATTCATCCTCATAGCACTCTCCATGGCCGTTGCAATCCTCAGAGCCTCCATTATTTTTGCATCTCTGAATCACTTCGCAATCTTCAGTGTCCTAGTTAAACACAAATCCTTTCACACATTAGTTGCAGAAAGTTAATGTTGTATAAGGATTATTACTTTTAATATCGCAGTCAACTCCGGTAAATGGATGTTTGCAAGAGCAGGTGCCGCTTTCTTCATTACATGATTGCATGCCCTTGAGGTTGCACTGGCACTGAGTAGTGCATAAGGAATTCTATGCCTTTAAAGATGCCTCATCATACGCTACTCCAAGTTCCTTAGAGTCTATCACCAATCGGTAGCAAGTTCCCTTTTAGAGGGTGTTGTGAATGAAGGAAAGTATAATCGTTGACTTGTCAACTGTGGAAAGACGCACATTCTCGGGATAGATTTTAGTAAGAGTTTAATTAAATGGCTAAAATAAAATATCTTAACTCTTGAGATGACACCTCCTTGTTCTATGACCTTTTGATGTGCTTATTTTTCATTGCTTCTTGATCGATGGTCAAATAAGCAAAGGGAGAAAACTTGAGAGTCTTGTATTCCTCTTTCATAGACTCCTTAAATTGCAAGAATACGCTTAACTTTAATCTTGGATCAAAGAACGAGGAACTTTACTTGGTCGACCAATCAATTCTCACAAGTTCATTTTGAGTAGGATCAGTTTGAGGAAGGTACAAGTCCTCACCGTCTTTAGCTAGAGGCGATTTTGAATTAGTTAAGTTCTGGAGAGATACTCTTATGGATAGATCGAAAGTAAAGCACAATAGCTTTGAAGAATAATTTAGAACAACATCTATACTTATAATTCAATTACTTATAAGAACTGAGTGAGTCTATTAATTAGCTCATCTGCTTTGAGAATTTGAGCCTTGCATAGTAAGTAGAAGAAGGTGTGAGTTCTGGATTATATTCGTCTCTTATGCTTGAAAATAAATTTAAGAGTGATTTTAAGTTAATTTCAAGCATTATGCTTGCAATTTTAAGTCTCTTGACAATATTTGAGAATTCTTAGCTCTCCTCAACAACAGTGGTTCCTTGTAACTCCTCTTGATACCAACTTGCCTCTCCTAAGACGATAAAATATTACAATTATCATCTTACATCATTCAGAATTAGAATAAAAGGGACAGAGCTATCTTCAGGAACGCTCAGCAAGGAAACTCCCATATCTGAGGTCAAGAAATCACCTTTAGCTTCTATGTCAAAGTAGTAATCTACTTTTGCGTCTTGCACTTCTAACTTGATATCATAGATAACAGTACCTAGATCCGAGGAGTATTTCCTTATGAAGTCACTTGAAATTTAGTAGCTTCCATCTATTTCTGTAATGTTACCCTCCAGTTTTATAACTTGAGGGGGCATACCTAGACCAGAACAGACTAAATTCTCTGAAATAATTGAGTCAACAGGCTTGAGTGAAACTCTCATTTAGAAACCAGGGCAAGACTCTGTCTCATCAATGGTATCTCTTAATTCAAGATTAAATTTTTATAGATCTTCAACAAGCTTGAGTTTATAAGCTTTCTTCTAGGCCTTTAGTTTGATCATCATCTCTTTGTTATGCAAAGAAGGCTTTGTGTAAGCTATGAGCTCATTTGAACTTTAACTTTGGTAGAGGAAGGCATTTAAGCTGTTCCTTGAACTGGAAGTACTAAGCATCACTTAAGCAATATTTAATGAAAGTACTTTGAAACTTTGAAGATGGAATCCTCAGTGACTATGATATCAATAGTTTGAGAAGCCTTCCTTGAAAAAGCGAGTTGATAGCTTATATCTAAACCTCCTTCAGTAGGGCCGATCTTAGAAGGAGTCTCCTCATATTTGCAATCTGACACCAAGGAACCCCTACCTAGATGACCAAACTGCTCTCTTATAGTTTAGTCTCTAGTAGTCTGCAGCTTTTTGAGGATACTCTCATCAAAAGCCTCTCCAAAGAGCAAAGTAGAGAGGAAATCTCCAAAGTCATTGAACTCAAACTTTTAGCTGTCATGCTCTAGTGAAGTTGTCGACATAGTAGGAATAGTTCATGGCTAGGCAAGGACTCTTTAGAAGTTAAGATGATGGCTGGAACGCTTTAGAGTAGGTGAATTTTGCATTTGTTGAAGTCAAGAGTTTATATTGAGAAATGAAATGGGAAATTTGAAGTGATTATATGGATCCTAATATGATTTCAGATTATATTATAATAGTTAGAACATAGACACCCTAGCCAACTATTGCTATCAAGTAGTTTGAATTATCATGGCTCATGTAACTTTCCACCTCAGTGAAGGTTTATCCATCTTTGTTATGCTTATATAAAGCCATTCCCATAACTCCCTCTGTCATTTAATCATGCTGCAGCTAAACATAGATGTAGAAGGGTCCCTCCCCCTAGTCCTCTAGATTGATATAGCCTGAGTCAAAGATATGAGCTGATTAACTTTAAATCAGAGTTCCATGCACATATTCTCCAAACTTAAGCTTCTAACCCATCACGGTCGACTAAGTACATACTGATGAGAGAGATGAAGCTGAGGGAAAAGCCTTAGATGAGGCTTTTTAAGTCAGTGGCTCAATCGAGAAGTGAAGATTTATGGACTAGCATCGAGGAACCATATTAAGTTGTGATTGTCCATCAAGGTCCGTACTTAGTATTCTGAGTTTGTAGGATCCTTAACTTCTAAATAACTAACTCAACATGCATACATTAACTTGCAAAGTCTCTCAGCTAGACAATATTTGCATGCTTGTATTGATTCTATTTTACGAAATTATCTACGTCCTTATTGAGATCATCACTATTAGCTCTTCTGCGATAGTTGCCATCTTGACTGACGATTTAAACCTCTACCGAAATATCTTTAGGACTCTCGATATAAACAGTGACCAGAGAGGGCATCTGCAAATCAAATAAGAGCGTCTCTTGAGTAAAGATATCAGCTAGAGCCATGGGGAAGTGGTGATTCATGCTTAATCCATTTAGTTGGTGAGCGTAAGATGGAGAAGCACTAGCTTTTAAAATTTATGAAGGTATAATCTTCAAAAGGGAATTTGCTGCGATAGATCTGGGGAGTGAAGGTATGTTGCAGAGCTCCATAGTATTGAGAACGAATTACTGAAGGATATCTGTTGTATTTTCTTTTTCGTAGAGGAAGTCTAAGCGAGAATCTTATCATGTGCTCTGGCTTATTGAAGTCGAATTCAGTGAGAGGAGTCACAGCTAATATCATTAGTAAATAAAATGTGGAAATATAATTTCCTATATATGTACTTTCCCCTAGTAAGAGTGGTAGGCCTGATGTAGCTATGGAACTTTGAGGGTACTGAAGTTATCTGCCACTGATCGTGAGGCTCATCTGCCATAAGTATAATTACTCCTAAGCTAGCCACTCCTGAATAGTCATACACAGATGCGTAAACCTATGTAAATTTTAAAGTTTTTAAGAATGTAAATACTACAATGTAAAAATACGATAAATAATTATTATTGGTATTGAGATACAATTTTTTTTAAAAAAATACTTTGAATTCTAGTTTAGACTTAGGATTGCTCCTCCTTAACTTCAAAAGGCAGCTGTAGTATGAAGGGTTTACTGGTGCTTTAATCTATGTAAGAAGTTTGATATATGTTCTTTGATTTTCAAATTTTGAAAATGGAAATAATCATGCAAAAATTTTCGAATGAAAGGGTGGAGGGTGTCCTCAGCCATCCACTTCATCATAAACCGATTTCCGATTATGAATTCACTGTCTTTCACACCCTCACTCTTCATTTTAAATCTCTCTATCTCCTCGATGCTCTTAGGAAGCTTGGAGCTACTTCTCTTATCTGTATTAACATTTTTAATTCAACTAAAACTTAATCTGTAGAGAATATGGAATCAGGATTTTCAATAATTTCTATCCTGAGATCAAACTATACTGAGTCTTGCTCCCCAGTATTAAGTATGATGATGCGATACATGGTATTTGAAGACAGAGAACTAGAGGATACTACATCCTCAGCATTTTCACTTTAGCCCTTGAAGATACGTAGTTTATCTCCATAGGCGTATCCCTTCCTTGTCACATCGTCAAAGATCACATCATAAGCTCCATAGTAGCGCTTGCTGTTTATATCGTCAGTCAAATCATCCACCTCAAATTTTATCTCCACCGAGTCAGAGTCACTGCTTAGCTGAGCATTGAAGTTTGCATCCACAGTCTAATGCTAATGTTGCTGCTCACTCTAGCCACTCTTCTTAGTGAAGGTGGGTTTAATTATCTGATCTGGGGATAGATCTAGCATGAAGTCTATGATCTTGTATCTTGTGTTCTCTAGCTCACAGTTTTGGCAACTTTACAAAAGTAATAGAGATTATGAAAAAGATTATGGATGCAACTAAAGGTGAACTCACCGAAATTAGAGCCTGAAGGCCCTAGCATTCCAAAATAGTTCAAGGAGGGAGGTAGAATCTAAAATATAGGCTATAATAATATTCTTAAAACAGAAATCTACTATCTCTCAATCTGCTTAGCGTAAATCATATAGAGTTGGAACTGAATTCTCTCTGGCAAATACTTTATGAGCTCTGAAGCTACCGACGAAAGTGACGTCTTTTGAGTGATTATGATATCGTAGGTGCCAGTTTCTAGTTCAAAAAAAGATTTTCTTGCTTCCCTTGTACTTACTCCACTCGATGTCAGCTTAATTTATTTTAAATTATGTAATAAACTTAACTTACTTAGGAAGTCTATCCTTCTCCTCCTCATTTTCCCATTTTATGTCTTCAAATGAGAACGAACATGCGATGCATCTCCAAAATATGTGTATGGCTATTACAAAATTTTATCAGGTGAAACAATAGTCAACTCTAAGTCATGAAAGTAGGGCTCATAGAAGATTTCCAAGTAGAGTTGGCCTTTCTCAAGTGCTATGAATTTAACTCTGGTAACTTCCTTGTTATTTTGCTAATCATCTTCCCCATCTTAAAAGATAAAAACTCCTTAATATTTATGATCTCTCTTGACTGTGAAGTTGAAAAATTTTCTTGAGTGTCGATGAATGCGAATCCATTCTCTGCATCTCCCTCAGTGATGTTATTGAAGATTTGATCTATAGCCTCCTAACTCTCAAAGTCTTTCTTTTTAGGCAAGGATTGTAACTCTTTCATTTGTCTATCTGCATCCTTTAAACTTATCATAGTCAGCTCAATCTCAAAATGAGGACAAGTGAAAAACTCTTATAGTAACAGTCCAATTAAAAATAGTCATGCTTAAAATAACTCTGACATCTGAATGATAGACTTTGCAAAACTGAGCTCTACGTAATAGCTTTGCCCTCTCTTCACCTTAGCAAGCATGATCTCTGAGGTACCTACTTGCACTGAATTGGCCATGCAGTCATCAGGGAGCTAGCAAAGTGCAATTTCTGAGTTGACTCCATAGGCTTCCTTGATCCTCACCTTTAGTAGCATATCCTCCTCTGGCAAGATGTCAATCTACACAAGCATATTAAAAATGGATTAGTAGCTTTACCTGTTGAGTGAGGTTGAAGATATTCATGATAACTTTATCTTAGAAAATAAACTTGCTGCCTTTCTTCCCTTAGAGGAAACGCTGCTGAATGAAGTCACTCTCCAGATACATGTAATCGCAGTTTGCTCTGTAATAAAAATGGGAAACTAGAAAATAAAGAAATATTCAGTATAAATTAAATCATTTCTTGGTCATCTGAATTACATATCAATAATCAGAAAAGCTTTTTGGTTTCGAGGACCATCATCACTTTCATAGTCGTGACCTTCTGTATTTTGTCTTTGATCTAATAATAAAAAGACATGCTCTTAAAATTTAGTGATTTGATCGTCTCATCATCAAATTGTTCCATTTCTTGGAGGACTGAATCTATCTCATGAGTAGTGAGCTCTTAAATCTGTTTAGGCTCTTAATTCATATAGCTCCTTAGTTGTTATTCGTAGGTTGAATACAGCTCCTAGTTAAAAGGATTGTCGAAGTCAACTCTAATTATAATTTTTACATTGTTAACTAATTTTTAACTACTTATTCAGGTTCCACTCCTGAATAGAACTGGGGTTGCTAGTCACTTAGACTACTCAAATGATTTGCAGGATTTGTAATTAGCTGACTTTTCTCACTCGATGTGTGCTAAGCAAGAAAAATATGATCCTCATAGATACTAGAATATAGATTAATAAGCAAGAGCTTCAGTTTCATCTTCATCTTAGTTCGCAAAGATATCCAACTCAGCTGTCAGCTTTGCAGTTTCTTCATCCTCTCTTTGTAATCTCTTGCGCTCCTTGTCCTCCTCCTGCTTTGACTTATTTTCTCTTTGCAAATTAAAATCCACTTAAAATAAGATCAAGGATTGCCTGAGTTAGCTGACTATGTCACTTGGATATCCAGCCTCTTTTCCGCCTTGAGGTTTTCGTGAGCTTTACTTAGGCTGTGAACTTTATCTTTGCTCTCGGATGGTTATTGAATCTCTGCTCCTTTCTTATTCTACCTTTCTTGAGCTAACCTCTGTGCCTGCTGCTCGTACCTTTGCTTCCTTCTTGACTTCAACTAATCACTTTCCTTTTCTTCATCTCTAGAACTGAAGTCTGTCAACTCTAATTGCCTCGGTCCTGAGGTCTTTCTTTCATCGTCTCTATCATTATTATAGAAACCTTATTTGAGGTCAAGTAAATATTTATTGGGAAGTGGGATGTAGCCTCTAAGCTTAGATTTATTATAGAGAGTATAGGCTATAGCTCCAAAGAGGATGAACGCCAAGATTGCTAAAACCATGTCCTCAAAAGTCTCCAGTATACCGCCACTCTGATCAAATAAATTATTTCTTTTTCTCATTTTTAAATTCAATCAGATTGACTCTACTAAGTATTTGTTGATAATCTTATGTCCTAATCTTTGCCTCTCATTTGCTGAAGTATTTAAAGTAATAAAACTACTTTAAAGTTCATAATCTCTCATCCAATTTGAATCGGCTGAGCTCTATTAGCTACTTTCTCTTTTCCTCTTCTAAGGTGTCTACTGATTATCTCCTTATTATTTATTATCACTAGTCTTGACGTCAATATCATCCTCTTCGATATCTCTTGTAAGTCTGCTTCCATCTCTCTTCTAAGTTTTCTTCTTTCCACCTCCTATCTATTGATGATTTGATTCCCTAAGCCGCCATCATCCTGCGCTATTTTATCTCCGTTCTTATTATATCTAGAGGGGATATCGCAAAGAGTGCCGCTCCATCCCTTCATCGCACTTGTAGCAATAGTTGTTCCCCATCTCTGCATTTCCCATGAACGCACATGCATTAGACTTTAGGTTTACTATCCTTCTTACAAATGAAGATATAGTCAACTAAAACAACCGTTTTTATCCTTCTTCTTCTCGTCATTTTCACTTAGTTTCTTCTTCCTTTGTTCAATTTCACTTCCAGTCTGAGAATTTTAAGAGCTACCTCTTTCTGCGGCTTGCTTCTTCTGTCTCTCTCCAATCTTATTCTCTTAAGTGAAGGAGGGCAGTAGCAGTTCTCCTTTGAAATATTTTAACTCCTTGCCAAGGATGAAAGGCCTGCTATCTTAGTCTACTATCTGATCTAAGTTAATCAGTGGCTTGAAATAGTGATTGCCCACTTTCAGATCTCTACTCGGCTGAGATGTCGAAATAGAAGGTGATACTCACTCTCCCATCACTATCTAAAAAGATATCTTGGTAGCAATTTTAGTAGAGTGAGAGAATAAGATAAATGATCATTATCAGGAGAAGAAGGCGATATTTTGGCTGGTTTCTTTACAAACTGAACTTGCTTAGAATTGAAGTTGAGAACTTGCAGACTTACTAACTCAGACAGTTAGCTCATAGAGGCTTGTCTCTGATTTTACTAAGAAGTTCTCACATAACTCTTTCCAAAAGGAAGTGAGCTGAAAACAACTGTTATTGGCTAAATAATACTCTACTTATAATTATTAAGGCAAGAGATTCTGGTTTGCTGGCAGGAGATAAGGTGAAAAAGGAGCAGAGGGATTTATTTGAGGAGAGATTGAACTGATTTGAGGCTAGGACTTGCTTATCAATATTTAAGATGCCTTGGTCTTTTATTCTGAGATAGTGAATTCAACCTCTGAGTAAAGACAAAGCTCTTAATCCAAAAAGATTTCAGTTTAATAAATTTGGAATTAATCCTTCTTGGGTAAATCTTAAAGCAGAGACTTGAAGAGTGAGATCACCACCTGATCTTAGAAAATCAGGTAGTAGACATTGTTTTTCAAAGCCATCCTTCCTCTCAGCTATCTCTGAAGGGTGGGGTTTGAAGCGAAGTCTCCAGTTTGTAGAGCAGCCTAGAATTCTCTCTGAATGGTTTCATCTCCCACCTAGAAGTCTAAAAATACTTTCTCATTAAATAAGGGGTTGCGATTCTTATCTTCGTTATCAATCGCGAGGAGGAGTCTTAATGGCTATATTAGAGGGGATATTAGTCGGCTACCTTTTGATAGCCCTCAGGTGGAGTTGTATCATCATTCTCATCAGACTAGAGGTTATCTAACAGAGTGACATCAAAGAGTGCGAATGGATAGTCGAACTTTATTTTAGCAAAAATTTTAAAGTACATAATCAGGTCATTAGGATATTTACTCTGTAATAAAGTTGAGTATGCTAAAAAATGGTCTTACCTATTTTCGTTTTACATGACTGGGTAAGATTTCAAGCCAAAAGAAAATGGTCTCTAAGTGAGGGAAGACTCTGAGTTCATGAACTTTTGCAGCTCCTTGCCTTCTTCATCCAGGAAGATCAAGTTGTACTTGCCGCTAGTTAGAATGACATCAAGGCGCAGTTGACTCTTCTGACTCATGGAAGCCATCACGCAAGACCTATCATACATGCAGCTAAAGGGGTCTTGTTGCTCAAACTATGAAGAAAGATTAGATTGCTTAATTAGTTTAACTACTTATCATTTCTGGTAAGCATGACTTTCAGTGATGACGACACCAGAAAGTTAATCCCAATAAGCATCTCGTACCAATTTAATTACGATGATAGATAAGATTTCCAATATGTGATGAGCTCATCCTAGACACCTCTGACTTCAAAAGCATGCTCATATACCACTCTGTACTTCTTATCATGAGAGTACCTGTCCCTCATAAGCTTCTTTGAACTTGCATTAACTCTATAATAAAGCAACATACTATAACTTGCTTGCTGTCTGGTCTAGTAGGATAGTAACTAGGTATCACAATGTAGCCCGTCCTCCCCATACTCTTAGTCATTGGTATTATTAAGTAGAGAAAAGTTGCACAATATACCACTTTCACTAACGTCCACCGTTCTCCCACTTCCTGTTTCTACATTCTTGTTGTGCTGAGCAATTCTATGTTTAAAAATTTTACTATTCTTTCTATTAAATGCTTGGCTAATTTTCTATCGATAATTAAAAGCTCTTGCGTGATGAAAGGGGAGCTTGCACATCACATTCGAACCCGAGGATGCTAAAGATCCCAAGTCCTCGCTGTTGGAGACAATTTCCTGGTCATACAAGTCATATCTGATTACATAGTCCCCGCCATCTTAAAATTTCACATACTTTAATTAAAATCGCTTAAAAATTATCTTCAATAGATGGGAACTCAAGATAGACGCTGCCTAAGTTATTATCAATTGAAGTCGCATCGACCACTATTGAATAGCTTCCCTTACTCGCATCTATCAATGTCACTCGCATACCCTGCTGCACTTAATCACTAAAAGAGGAACTTATTCTTAACGCAAGTAAGATTTAATATAGGAATGAACATTATTAATTTAATGATAGCTCTACTTTGAGCTTGAAAATGAAGCCTTCTCCCCCGGCAGACCTTGGAGCCTTGAAATATGTTTACATGGAAGGCGGCTCCTTCCCTATCTACTTCTCTCTTGGAGGGATGATTGTCGATCTAAAAAGTGAAGTACTGATTAAAGGTATGAATGTCAACTAATCCCTCTTGTTCAGGTAAAGCTTTCCTATATCTTATTCAAATAAGGACATCAATTTAAAATATCTTTCGCTGCTGGAGAATCCAATTGGTTAAAGCTCATATCTTTTGCATAGGTTATAAATATCTCACCTGGCATAAGACTTATTTTAGAACATCCAGACATCAAAGTTTCTCCGTGCAAGTGATTATATAAAAGTAAACACTAATAAATTTAGCTTTGATTGACGATATTGCAAGACTCATCAGAACCAGGATTTAAAGGAGCCATTGGAATGGATTCTACTTTTTTCCTTTGACTAACTCCCGTATTTTAAGATAAGTGTATTTCAATAGCCCGAATTGAGTGCTGAAATTTTCTATATTTTTTCCCGAATTATTTGAGTCATTTTGTTTTCATCTTCCATCTTATTTCTATAAAACTATTACACTATTATATAAATTAAATCATTTCTCATTGAAGAGTTATTTCCTTTTTTAATATCTTTTAGTGGTTTAGATTACTTTTGGTTCTTGTATTTTTTCTCTTTCAGTTTAGCAAACTCTGTTATAAGTGCATAAAATGTTTATAATCAAACTTTTTATTTCCATTTCACTTTATTTGTAAAGTGCTTTGTGTTGGAATGAGTTCGCTATGATGGTAGAAATGAGTTTTTTGCATTTTTGTTTTGCGCTTAAACTATTAAATTATACCTAGTGAAAACTAATTTGTCAATCAAAGATAATTTTGTAAATTTAACTTCCTCAACATTTATCATTACTCTCTTTTGAAAAAAGTTTTTTCATTGATTTGTAAAATAGATAAATGATTATAAGTGAGGAGGTGGAGATGGGTAAGTTAATCTAGCTTCCTATTTTAATTATAGAGAGAGATGAAAACAATTATATGATTAAAAGGGGCTTATTGATTAAAGGAGATAATTAGAGAAATAATATATTCAATCGTTTAATCATTAAAATTTAGCTTCTCACTATCTAAAGAAAAATAACATGATATTAAATTGTTCAGAAATATCATCTTTATAATCAATTGCATTTTATTATATGAGAGAGATAAAAAAACAAGCGAGATAAAAAAACTAAAGCAGGAAAGTGGCATGGACTTCAATTCTTCTCTTCAGTGTTTTGATAATAAGCTTTATTGGATGAAATAAGGCTAGTATACTTGACCCAAGTAAGTTTAAAGAAAAGGCTTAAAAAGAAATTCCATTTGCCTAGCTCTGTTTATGAAAACCATGAAAGTAAAAATTTAAAAGTCGCCCATTTCTCACACTATGATAAATCTCTAAGTGATAGTTGAGAAGTAGAGAAATTAGATTTTACCATAGAAATTGTTATAGAAAAAATTCATCAAATACTATAGATTCAAGTTATGAAGAAAATGGATTTCAACAAGAAACTTTTAACACTGGAATAAAAATATATTTTGGTTAAATAGAATCGTCAAAAACGGTATCAGGCATATTTCTGTCACAAAAAACGAAAATATTAAACTAAAGAGAAGACTAGAAGAATCAAAATCTCAACAATATTTTTATAATTGAATTCATTTTAGAGATAATAACAAGAAGAAGTAGCCAATACAAACACTTCATTGAGTTTTAAGAGTGATAGTTTTGCAGACCGGCTATTGTTAATCTCAACAAATACCACATATACTTAATGTTCACAGTCTCAGAACAGCTCCAAAATTTTGTTAATTTCCATAGTCATTTTGGGAGCTGTGTTCTTGTTGACTACTATATTTTTGGCGACTCTCCTCTCAAGAAATTTATTTCATCAAATTTTTTGTTTAAAGAGCAAAGACTCACTGCAAGCAACTTCAAACAGAAATGTCAACCCTGCAAAATGATGCAAGACTAGGCAGAATCTACAATCTAAATGAAAATATATGTGCAACATTTTATTGGGTATTTTTTTATCATAAGAACACTTAATAGAGCTTAATTGGGGCATCAGGCCAAGATTCCAAATTGTAGAAAAACTTCATCACTAAATTAAATTTTATTCTAATTGTTGAGTCAGTTCAGTCTCTTGTTCCAAGGTAAGATATATTAAGTTTGCTACTCCAATGAATGATTGATATAGAGGAAAATTAAAAAAGAAAGAGATGAACTATCATGAGTCTCATTCAACTCAGCTAGCCCATACCTCAAAAAGAAAATTCAAACAATAAGCAAACCTCTTCAGCTAAGAAAGAAAGTCGCCATTCTATCCAACAGCAGATGAGTTAAATAAAAATGGATAAAGTGTCATATTTCTAATCATATTTAGAAAGTTTTGGACAGAATTCAAGCCAATCATCACCTTAGAAAAGTGGAGCGCAGTATCACAAGATTACTCCTATAACAATGCAAGAAACTCATGGGAATCTCATTCAAAGAGAATAAGATGCAGTTTTACTTTCTCAGGAAGATGAAACCCTAAATAAGAATGCCTGCATTAGCTTTGAGAAGGTTTCTTTTTAGATATTGCTTTTGCTAGTGGTGCAGGTCAAAATGATTTATTCAAAGAGATACAATAGAAAGGGCTTTTAAAAGTAATATAAGTATTCTGAATTCATTTCTATTTAAAGTAAAATGCCGGAGAAGAGATAATTTGTAAAATATTTAAGTGGTTTGTAATGATAGATTAGAGATGGAGAGATTCATGATGTTGGTTTAAAATTTTAAGAAATATGTTCTAGGGATGAGTTTTCTAAAGCTAGAAAATTTCTTAGAAGAAATTATAAGTCGAGGTAGAGTCTAAGGGGAGCCAATTTCACAAGAAGTCGTATTCATACTTCAGGATTATTTATTCTAAAGCCTTTTCGTTTTTTATAGGATACAATAAGGAAAGTTTAATACATAGACGATCGAGTATTGCCTAAAGAGTTTGATGCCTTGAGCCAAATGGATGATAAACTTGGCAAAGACTAACTCTATGAATCAGAGGACTGCGGCTTACTTGGAGATTCTGACCTTATCACTAATGAGATAATAATCACTTGCAAATTTTTTATGAGATGAAAAGGATTCTGTTAGGATAGAAACAGCAGGATTTCACTACTGATAGATTTGCAGAGGACGAAGTGGAAATACTCAACTCTTAAAATCTCGCAATTGCAGCCAATTCTAAAACGAGTCCTTTCAATAACAAGGGAAGCTCAAATTTTTGAAGAAATGCTTATTGTTTTTTAGGGAAGTCTTTAATTTATGGAAGTCTCAATTTGAAATAGCAAGAAAGCAACCAAAGACAGAAGCAGTACTCCTTTCTAAGGAGAATTAAATGAGCCCTCTGTCACTAACAATTTTAGTCTCTTATAAGCTTTACAGCCTGTAAAGATAAATCAAATGGCTTCCTCACTCTTCTCCTCTATGAGTTAGAAAGTGATAGCTCCAGCAGGTCCAAGTTTAATTTTGCAACTCACTTTTTAGAGTTTGAACTACTCAAGCGTGATTGCTGAAGCCTTGAAGAAGAGGCTTTAAAACGATGGGGCGCAAAATTAGTCATTCTAGCCAGTCAAGAATTCTGGCTACATCTTTTCAATTTAATTTAATCAGCATTTTGAACCAGTTCTCCTCTCCAGTGAAGCCGGCTGCCTCTGTTGCTAAAGCCAAGGTCTCACCCTAGGCAGAGGAGAAACTCAAGATTCAACTCTATAAGGGAGATCCACAGAGCAATATCAGCATTCAGTCCTATGGCTTAAACTTAAACAAAGGCATGAATAACAAGAATGACACATTCACTCCAACCAACAGGAAATTTTTTTCATGATCTAGGTTTTTCATTAAATCTAATGTAGACAAGTAGCAAATATCAGTTTCACCCTTGAATCCCGCATTTTAAAGATAGAAGACAGTTGGTCATGCATTTTAAATTGGTATATACGATACTTTTTGGATATATTCCAACCCCAAAGCAGAAGCTTACTGAAGAAACAAGCACCTCAAAGTTTCTAGCGTCAGCTCTCTAACCTAAACGATAATGAGAGCTAAGATGTGAGGAGTGTCTAAATTCAAAGACAGATCATCAAAATTGAGTAAGACCTGGATAAGATAAGCGGCCAGATTGCCATGAGAAATGAAATGGGAAGAGGTCAAGATGCTTAAAGCTTCATTCAAAGCTACAAGTAAGTCTAATGAATGGGTAACTGTACCAAGCCTAATTTTCCATTTTGATATCAAGAGTCTTAATTTTCATTTAGCGATAAGATAAGCTCTTTAGAGAAAAAGTATGAGGAGAAATACTAAGCTGGAGTAGTAAAAGTACGAGCTAAGTGAGTCAAAGCAAAGAGGTGGCGTGGCATCTTAAAATCTTTCGAGGCTTCAGGTTGACACAAAGATTTCCCCAAATATCATGCAAGGCAAAATATCGCTCTCTTAAAACTTAAATCTCTATATCTTTGTGTCAAAGAGATTTTTCTCAAGTGGACTACCCAAACGTTATCAATAAGAGCCAAAGAACGCGAGAACACCAGTCTCCAATGCCTCAAAGTCCCAGTTTGCTTCTTTCTCTGCTGCCTTAGTGCTTCAAAAGCCCTAGCTAAGTTTAAATCAGCACAACTCTTTGACTACTGATGGAAACAACTCCCCTTAACACAAAGTCATCAAAGGAATAGTAAGCTTTCACCAATTCCATAAATTTTAAACTTTAGTTGAAGAACTCAAGTTAAAAACCTTAAACTGGCGCCACTATAAACTCTACTGCAAATACTACCCTCAATAAAACGTTTCAAAGTAGATGATTAGTGCTGGTCAAAGCAAACTTATAAAATGAAGATTTAAGATTCATAGTTCATATCCCTAAGTTTATATTAGGCATAGATCCTAGATTGAGTAGAGGTAGAGAGGAGAGTAGAATTTTAGCAAGCCGAGTTAATTTCAGCTGCAGCGATAGACCACCAACTCTGCCTCCTCTTAGTTTAAAGTAGGCGGCGAAAGCTAATTCTTGCAAAAAAGGTAGCAAACTCTCACTAGAGAGAGACAATTCTGAGTCAGAAAGTCAGAGATAAAGTACTAATTTATTGCTATATCAATAAGAGAACATAAAAAATTTCAAAAATTACAAAGTAATTAGAGATTAAATACATTTTCAATTTCTTGATATATTTTCTCTCAGTAAAAAACAACGAACTTATGTAAAAAAGTAAAAATAATCTGAAAATGTTTTATGAGGATTATGCATTTATCATCTTTGTTTCATCTGGCTCCTATTTCTTACTAAGCCTCCTCATTATAATTATCCTACCTCTTATCTTTCCAAAATCAGGAAAAGATTAAAAGCATTATCGTCAGTGGCTAACTCAAATGTGGAAAAAGAATTCTCGACTCGCAACGAAGAGTTGCCACCGAGTTTACTTTACTCAGGTTTGTCCATTTATCATCTTAATTTCGTAGTATTAAATTTTTCAGTTATCTAACCTAAATTCACGAAAATTGCTTTCTTAAACTTTTCTGCTTTAGATGATGGACAAGGAAGAAGCTGTTTGAAATTAAACAGGAATCACACCTGAGTATGAACTCACAGACTGAAGAATGCTTACAAGATAAATATCCTCAACGATCCAGCTCTGAATAAAAAATCTCACTCATTCATACCTTTTTTTCATCTTTTTGAATTATGACAGTGATAATTAGATGGAGTCTCCATAAAAGATAGGAGAAAACGATACCGTCCACAACTTTGATTACCCCTAATCGTATTCCTTTATTTGCGCAGCTACAAAATATTATTGGTTTAAGTTTAAGAGACGGAGAGAAACCATCTTAATAAAATGACTAAGCCCACACACTAATCTCCTCAGCCCATAAATCATCAGCCAGATCTTGAGGCTATCCTAAAGTCCTAGTTCAACTTTCAGAAATTGATCCTTATCTTGGTTCAAGTTAGCAAGCTACACTTCAAGAAGTTTTTACAGCCAGAGAAAATTGGAGAGCAGATTTTAGAATAAGCAGAAGAAGAGGAAGATGAAAATTTTGGCAAAAGACGATTAGAAATTACCAGAGTGATACACTTGGAATAAGTTTTTAGCTCTTAGAAGAGCTTCTAACTAAGTTGCTAGAGCTTGAGTATAAAATAAATGCATAGATTTTATTAAAGAGTAACTTGCTGAGTAGAAATTAACTGTTGAGGTTAAGATTGTAATCTAAGACCTCATCAAGAAAATAAGGCAGCTTGATAACAGATACTCAAGCATATCGCTCGACTAACATTCATTTAACTTTTGAATCTTAAAAACTTTTTTTAGACTCTCAACTTTCTGTGAGTGCAGATGATTCCGGACTTCTTGGAGCTGAAAGAATCTAGAAGCGTCTCGGACTTAAGTCAGATACCAAGATTTAAATGCCCGACCTAGACGGCGCCACGCCTAAGAATAATGCGGCTGGTAAATCTTTTCAAGATAAGAGACCGTCAGGTATGGAGTTTAAAAGTTAATTTTAACTTTTGTTGAGCTAGACTTCACTTAACATCTCTTAGTAGTAGAGGTCAATATTGATGATGTAGAAGAAAATGCAGGACTCCTACTTGGATGTTAGCTATCATCCTTAAGATAGTCCTCTCAAGACACTCTTTCATTTTAAGATACTCTTTTTTTCAAAAGGTGTAACCAAGGAAGTCTATCTTGATGAAACGATAAAGCATTCTCTATCCTTCCTAGTCAAATCTTCTTCAGCCAATTTCCCAAGTCAACTACTCTTTAAAAAATCACCCAACCAACTCATATTTTAATTAGTTACTCTTCAGTGATTGCTGAGGCTTTAAAGAGCAGAATTATGAGCGATCAAATCAACAACTAGGAAAAGAAGTTAGAGAGAATAGTAAAATTTGGACTCAAGAATTAAGCTCAATCAAGGAAGAATAGCATCTTCGATTCTGTTGCGGGTGGCGGTGGCTTGGGGTTGAAGAGTACGATGCTGCAGAACTATCACTACCACAAGAATAGTCAAACTAACTTATTGGAGAGTTCCAATAATCTCCTTCATCACCAAATTTCTGAAGGAAGCTAGAAATTAGTTCCTTAAAATTTTTCAGCACTCGATTCCTATGTACTCAACCGCATGAAGTCTCTTACAGCTCTCAATCCTATATTAAGATAATTTAACATGTCTTATAAATTTAATTACCTCAAGCTTAGAATAGTCAATTGAGTGCGAATATGAGTCAGGCACTAAAAAGTCGGATCGAAGCAGAAATAGAAGCTATTTAAATAAAGGATAGTTTTTTAAGATCTAAATTTCACATTTTTGCATTGTAATTCTGTAATAGTCCTTAATACTAAGCTAATATGCTGATGGCAACTTAAAACCCGGAGCTTTTGCCAACGAGGAAAGTGACTTCTGAAATAAACAAGCTTGAAAAGACTGTCCAAGATCTGTAAACCAAAATTTAGATTCTTGAATAGCAAAGTTAGAACCATCAAGCTCTATACCTCAAGGATAAATTTCTATATAAAATCATTTTTGTACTATTTAATTCTATTTTAAAATTAGCGTAAGTGAAAAATTAGTTAATTACTTCTTCTATAGTCGTGGCTTATTGAGGCTCAAGCAAAAGTACGATGAACAGAAGGCGATCGAGATAGTAGAAGCTCAAAAAATTATTTAGTCTTCACCAAACTTGTTAATTTCTCAAATTACCAATATGCTTAATTTGTCATTGATTATGCAGCAGAGTTTGAGAAATAAGTTTCAGAACTTCTCCCAGGCAGCTATGCAATAATAATCCTAACCCCAGAGCAGATAGGTTGTGCAACATAATACTCTTGGGCTGGTCGGATAAATAAATAATTTTACTTATGTCTATCTAGAATGAACTTTCTATGATAGACCAGTTTAGATTCTAAAAAGACGGTTTTGCAAAGTACCACTGCTCCTCAAAATGTCTACTACACACCGCAAACTAAGAAAAACAATTATAGTTCTAAAGCAATTATTTTATCAACTAAGCGAAAAACTCCTGTTCATAGTAATGACAGAGCACTTATACAGAGGCAGCATTAGCAACAGGATAGCATTAACTAGAAGCATAGTCACGTTTTATAAATGAAGAGTAGTTATTGTTTTGCTTATAGTCGCAACCATTCTCAGCCTTATAACAAAAGCCCTAATAAGAAATTCTACGACAGATAAATCAGAATGCTCAGTTAGAAAGCAAGGAGCTACTCCTAGAAACCTAAACTCTATTTTTTCACTTGGACTTTACTTTTAATTATCATTATTTTAGCGAGGAAGTAAACTTTAATTTCAGAAGTTTAAATGAAAATCAGCAGCGATGGAAAAGAGAAGACCAGCTTTTCAATAACATGGTAAATTTCACTATCAACCACCGGACTATCCATCAAACGCCCACTAAGCAAATTTGATTCTATTCTTCTCAATCCATCTTCATTTCAAATCATTCTATAATTTTTTTTGTAGTTAATGTCAGCAACTCTTAATTAGTTTAAAAACCATCTCAACTTTTTAATTCAAAGGAGCATATATTTTATAAAGCTGGAAATCAAGAATAGAAGCGATCTAGAAAATGCATCAAAGGGGCTTTATCTTAGTTGATAAAATTATCATACTTAATTGAACTAGGTCCAAAATTAAAGCTTGCTAGAATTTTAAGGCCATTTAAATCCAATTCCATGTTTTATCCTAAAACTTGCTTCCCCTAATGATTAAGCTTAATTTTTAATAAGTGAAATTATAAACATTTTAGTTATCTCCCTAAAATATATAGAATTATCAAACAATAGGAGAAAAGGATTTACTCGCGTAGCATAAAAGAAGCAAATCTCTAACTGTGAGAATTTAAATAAAGTACTAATTAAAATAAACTTTTGCTATTTTAGAGAAGCATGTGAATAAATTAGGGGTTAAGATATATACCGTAGTAGCATTCATTTTTAAATACAGAAATAAATGTTTTTGGTTGCATATAATTTGGCAACCCCTCTTAAATTAGTAGAGAAAACGAATGTATCATAAAATTAAACACTATCGAGTATATTTAAATATTAATCTTCACACACACATCAATTGAGAAGCCTCTTAATAATTATTAACATCAATATTTATAATTATGATAGATTACCGAGGGATAAAACAGGCGAAGAGCAGGTGTAAAGTAGCCTCAAATATTGCTGTTGTTTTTATGACTTTACTTTTTACAAATGCCTAATGCCAAAATACCAAAAATAAATTCTCAGTTAGTTAGTGAGTAAGATATAAAGGATAATAAATTGTATTGATAACCAAATCAACCGCTGGTAAGATAAATTCAAAACTCATTCAAGCTTATTTAAAACTCAGCCCTTAAAGAGTGAGAGAGGGGCATTTTTTTATTTTGAGAATACTCCCTCTTCTAAAAAAGGAACTGCTAACACCTACACTTAGCTGTTTGGTGTCATCTTCATCTTATCAACTTACTTATCTTTTATTTTAGTGGAGTAAAAGTTTTATGAAAAATATGGACTTCAAATTTTCATAGCTCTCCTTGCTGCAATAGCTTTGTTAGTCACAGTCACTCTCCCAATTTTGATCCTCTACTGCTGAGTCAAGTCCAAATTTATTAAAGAGACTCAGAATAAAGTATCAAATCTCGTTACTACAAATGACTTATTAAAAATTGAATTAAAGGTTTATAGAATGAGTATTAAGAAACCAGATTTGCATTTCTCGGTAAGTAACTACTTTATTTTTGGGAAAATATGCTAAAATCCTATTTCTTAATTGAACTCCTTTTTTCTAAAAGTGGAAATGGAGGGCAGTAATTCCTTTATTGATATAATTTTTGACTAAATAAAATATGTAGACAAGAAAAAGAGGACGCCATTATCACTTGCATAATTTTTTAAAATCTTTATTCTAGGAATGTATTTTGTCAATAATAAATAACTTTCTAATTAATCCACTGCCATCTCCTGGCGCGAATGGAACCACAAGGTACACGTTATCTTCTCAGCCTCGTCAGCTGATTGATAAGAAGAAGGACAGTAGTAGTTTGCGAACTAACGACCACAGTCCCATGTTAGGCCACTCCAATAAAACTTTGAAAGTGCCTCCTCTCAAAATGGAATACACCACTTTTGGAGGTGATCAGATTGATAATTATTAATACTGTCATTGCATTTCATGAATGATGATGATGTGAACTATTCATTTTATTTATTGATCTAGTGATTCAACTGTAAAACTAGGAAATAAACTACGAGAGAATTACGTTCTAGCATCTCATAATTAAAACTTTAAAGCACTATCTAGAATAATGCTTTGTTAATTATAGTGATTCAAATACAGAAGCTTTATCAGAAAAGGTTCAACAGGAGAGGCTTCCTGAAGAGGCTGGCAAACATGAAGTACGATAAGTTTCAGCTAGTGAGCTAGAATTTTCAGAAAAATGTGCTCGGTATGTCCTATCATAGATGCGAGAAAGTACTTGAACAGCTTATCAGCTTTGGCAAAGTACAAAAAGAGGCTCTAAGCGAGGAGCTACTCACGATCTTAATTTATAAGAGGTTTATTAATGGATCTTGAAGGACACTATAAGGAAAATCCAATACATAGACGAAAGAGTGCTGCCTAGGGAATTCCAGGGCACGCCAGTGGAAGAAGATGACGATGCGGCTTTATTCTCAGACTTTGATGAGCTGGGTCTGCTAGGATCTTCAATGCTCAACTTCCACCAAAACTCGGAAGTCATTCAAAGATAATTTAAAAACCTATATAGGGTTTAATTCTTTTCCTTTGAATTTTGAAAATACCATGATTTTTCATATTCGAGAAGAGTCCTCTCAAGAAAATGAGTATGGGTCAGCTAACGACTCTCCAGATAAGAACTTAAGGCTGATTAGGAAACACACTAAGCTCATGAAGAAACATTAGCAACAGCCTAATGATAACCACTATATATGCATAAGATGAGAATTTTTAATTTATGATCTCCAGGAGGTTTTCAAAAACCAGCCGATAAACAAATCCAGAGAGTCAGATTCAAAAGTAATCTCTGAAATGTCACACGCAATGCACAAGAAAACTATAGCAAGCATTAAATAGGTTTATAATTACTTATGTATACCCAAAAGTTTATTTATTTTCTTTTTCAAGCATGTTTCTAAACAACTTCAATAAGAAACCCTAGAATGACAACTCTTCGAAGCTTAATATATCAGTCATTCCCTTCTGAGATGTTCTCATCCGAGAATACAAAGTAAAATCAGTAAGCCCCTCAAAATATAAGAAGATACACATACTCATATTCTTGATTTAGTTTTTCTCTCAATCGAATTTTCCAAGTCTTTTCGCAGGAGCACTTAAGAAGAAGATCACTATGTCCTAACAAATAAAAATTTTAATGATCATAAATACACACTATACATTTTTAACAGTAATTCGAGAAGCAGCAGCAGGACAACTTGCGAGAGAGGATGAGGGTATCATTTCTGCGTAAGTTCGGGGGAGGGAGTCAAGAAGTTAACTTGGCTCCATAGAATAAGCTAGTTTAAACACCCATGAAGCCAACCATAAATTGGATTACACTTACTTTACATCTTCACTATACTTATAAATGTGGGTCCAATGACATCTGCAGAGTTTTGAATAATTATTTTTTCCTTTTATTTTGTTTAAGAGGACGTGTAGAGTCAAAATTAGCAAACTATGAGTAGCTAGTTGGATCCGAGTGCAGCCAATTTGAGAGAGAGGATGCGAGTTTCCTTCCTCAAAAGATTCGGTGGGGATCAACAGCCCCTTAATTAAAAATAATTGGGTATAAATTTCATATAAATAGCCAAAACAATCACAGCTGAACACCCCTTCATAGTCAGTGAAGTACTAAAATCCTAAGATGAGTGAGAAGATGAACATGAGTGCCATCAGCAGATCCTAAAATTCCATCCAACTTACTTCAAGAACTTTAACTTAAAGACTTTATACTTTTATTCTACTTTTTATACTTTAGCGCATCAGTAGGAAATAGAAGAATTGAAAAAGGAAATCTTTAATAATTATGCAAAAATATAGAGAGTGCATCATATATATGGAAATTGATGAGCAGAGGAAGCAACTAACATTGATAAATTAAGGGCAAGTACAGTAGACGCAAGGTGGTGTTGAGACTCTCAAGCAGAGACTTCAGTAAGTTTAAAAACATTAAGCGTTTACATTTTCAAACCTTTATATAGGAGGGGACTTTTGAAACTGCAAGATAAGTACAAGCAGCAAATTTAACTGTTAATAATTTCCTCTCTCTCTTTTAAATTGTGAATGAGACATAGAGCAATAGACAAAACCAGTTGATTGAGAGTCCAGATTACAGAGTTTCTGAATCTCAAAGCCCTCCGCCCTACAAAAATGAGCGTGATTTGAGGGATCAAAGCATTTACAACAGTGGAATGAGGTCAGCTATTGACCCTAGATTGATCCATTCTTAATAAAATGAATTTTCTGTATCTCATTATATAAAGTTTTTTAAGTCATTCGCTTTCCCCAAGCCCTGGGAAGCAGCAAGCTCGCAGAACTTTGCAGAGTCCCTCAAACTCGAAGTACTTTCAGCAATCACAGCCCAAGCAGACAGCTACTGCTAATCTCTCGCGAGCCCTTTACTTAAATGGCAGCCAGATAATTTAGATTCATCTTTAAAACAATTATTTCACTTCTACTTTTATAATGAGCAAGGAGGAGGGATTCATGCTTACAAGGGCCAAGATAGCTCAGAAAAAAAGAGAGGAGAATCTTTTCTAGAGCATGAATCAGTACTCGTACACTAAGAGCAACGCCAAATATAACTCTACCTATTTAAACTCAAATCAGAATTATTTTCAGTTATATATTTAGCAAGCTAGGATATGATGGCGGCGACTAGAGATGATGATGATAAATTTCCTCTAAAATACTCAGAATTCAAGATAATATGAAAGCTAACTCAATATTTTAAAACTATCATTTCAAGAATCTTAATTTCATTACTCAATAAAATAACTGTAGTTACTTCGCACTCAATTGTATTTCTCTTTCTTTAAAAGTGATAGCGAAAGTAAAAGATGAGTATTATGAATGGATTTGAAAAGCACTTTAAATATTCTTTTACTTGAGTAGAGAGATTCTTATCTCTTCGGACTTTGTGTTATTGCCTTAGTTAGAAAAAAAGACAGTATCATAAAATACACTTTCCTCCCTCATCTGAAAAAAAGATCTTAATTTATTATTTTGAGACTGAATTATTTAATTAGTGGTAGGTGGTTGTGGTGTTGATTTGAGTTATTTATTTAATTGAGATTTTTATAAAAACTTTAGCAGCGGCGTCTTAATATAGGTGAAGTTATTTTAATGGAAAGCATTTTACCCCAGGGACCTCTTTCGCAAAAGGAACTTAAAGTAAGCACTCGCCCTTACTCCCGAACTTTATAAATTGTAATCCACTTCCCTTTTCTTATTAAAAAAATACACCAAATATTTAATAAATGATTATAGACTATTATAGAATATTATTATTATTATTGTTTCTGAGAGTGGATAGAGAAGATAGTAAATTTTATAAGTTTAAAAAATCGTAGTGCTAATAAAGATGATAAAAAAAGAATACGCAAGTTTTGTTAACGCTTTTGTGTATAGAAAATTTATAAAATTTTATAATTTTATACTTGCAAAATATTTGAAAATTTTGGGTGAACTAGAGGAGAAAGCTTACTAGCATGATGTAAAAATCGTAGCCATGAATGAGTAAATTTACATATAATCTAAATATCTCCAAAGATATTTCATCATTAAACTTAAATTGAGGTGCACCTTTTGAACTACAACTTGTTTCGGCGGTTAGGAATAAAGAAGGAAATAAAGGAGCATTGCAAAAAGTTGGAAACTTCCCTTACCGAAGCACTTGCTAAGCTTTAGACTAAGAAAAAAATAAATCAGTGTTTCTAATTGAAATGAGTATTTTGATTGATAGACTGACTTCGAAAAACAGCTCTCAGAATTATAAGAGAGATGGTAATTTGAAAGGGAAAAAGAGAAAGCTAATTAGAGCGCAGAGGTCTCAATTCAGCCGCCCACTCAAATCCCTGAGGAGCCGAGAGGGACAGATATGAGCGGATTGAGTTAATACCAGGAGTTGCAAAATCACTAAGCACCTGACTCTCCCCCTTACAAAAACAAGAGTGAGATGCAGCAATTCATGCAGTCCAAGGAAAGGAGGGCTCAGTTCTAAAATTTCAATCCCTTCACTAACAAGACCAGCATTGAGGATATATGTGTGTGTGTTAAATTATATGCTCTTTTCGTTTTGAGGATTTTGGAAGCGATTCGGGAAGATAGATTAATCACAATAATAATTATTGCTGAAAAAAATAGAAAAGTTATAGATATTATTTTAATATTTATAACCTATAATTTTTATGTTAGGGTCAAATTTAAGGTATGGTTGTATTTCTAGAATAGACCTAAGGGAACATAAACAAATATGCAGAAATTTAAATTGCTTATTAGAATTTAAAATTCTATGTGCAGGTGAATAATACAGAAAGAATCTGACCTAAAACGTAATCACAGTTGACTATGACGATAAAGTTACTCAGCATATTTTCAACAGGCACATGAATGATTATATTTTGCCACCACCCCTTTAAAAATGAAATTTTTGCAATGATTCTGCCATGGACTCTGTGGTTATGAGCAAGACTGGCACTGAGAGTATTTCCCAAAAAAATGTTCATCCAATCTTATCTATCTTCCATTTTTATTTTTGAGTAACTAGATAACGAATTTGATAGACCTAGTTGAGAAGTTAGTTAAGTAGAAGCTTGGAGAAATACAACCGCCCTATTCAAGTCAAATTTTGACCTATTTATAGTTTATTCAAATTTTAAGATAGGTGGACGATAAAATTGAATAGCTGGAGTAAAAAATAAATAACATAAGCAACAGCTGGTAGAGTAAACTGTAAGCGGAACCCCACTCCAAAAAAGTGCGAACTCACTCTTTCATGGACGGGGACTAGGAGTACAACATACATATCAACCAAGATTTTAATTAAGCAAGATTTGTTGTGTATGATGTGAGGTTTAAGATTGCGACGTGAGGTCTTTGATTGACGAAAGCACGGCTCAGATCAGGAGACAGATAACTGAGGAGCTAGAAATTCTCAAGACACAGATAAAGACTCTCAGTACTTAGACCACTAATGATGATTTATAAGTAGCATTATTTCATTAAAGAAAGATGAGTATTAAATTACCTCAAAGCTAATGCCCACGAGCGCAAGGGAACAAACTATGTCAGTTACAATTGCGCCCTCGAAAACGCAAAAAATTGAGAATGAGAAGCTAACTACTTAGATAGCGGAGAAGAGAGGCTCATTACTTCTCCCCAATAACATAACTGAGATAGGCTCAAAGAATGGGCAACCCTAGCCACATAGCTATTCATAGAAATTGCTAATTCTTATATTCAAGAGTGCCCTAGTAAATTAATATGACCTCGGGGGATAACTCCTTCACTCACTCTTAGGAGGAGAACAACCATTAACCAGCTCAGATCAATTTGATATCCATTAGTCCCAACAACCCAAAGTCAGCCAACTTATAATCTCTCTCTCTCATTTTAATTTAAGCCTTGTAGTTCTCTTATCTGGGTAAAGGTATATCCTAGAGAATAAATGGCATTAATCAGCTACGCGATAAGATTAAGCTAGGTGGTGGGATTGTTAACTAGCAGGCGATTGGCAATTTAAAGCACTATAAAGTTACTCAATAGAATAGCTCGCTTATTAAATAGCTCAACACTTCTAGAATAGGTAAGAGCTATAATCAGCATTTTTATACTATGGGAAAATATTTCAAAGAGCGGATCAGGAGTGGATGTAGTCTTGGAGGAGGATCAGGATTCAAACTATAGACATCATGGCACAGAGCATCTACAGCTTTATGCAAATAAGAACTCTCCAACTGCAAAGTTAACTTCTAGCTAGTCAATAAATCAGCATATAATTAATCGAAAGGCCAGCAAGACTCCCTTCCTTATCAGACAAGACGACATTTCAGTAGAAAGGAAAGTCGGCGACAATCAAGTGCCTTCAAATAATATTTATGAGGTGTCATATTTCTGTAGTTAAGTTTATAAGATAAAGACCCACTAGGATATTGTAGAAGCAGCCACTAATTTGAATAAATCTCGAAATGATTTGGAAGGCACTCTGCAGAAGAATAGTATAGGTAACACCAAAAAACCAACGCTCTCTCAGCAGAGAAAGTTTAAATTGTTATTATCATTGGAACTTATATCTATCTATTGATAATTAAAGTCTATGACTCTGAACCGCACAGAGAGGTAACAGTAGATTTCGCATCTAGGTGGAGGCGCTCAGATGATTATCAACCCCTCGGGCTTTGGAATCCATTTGGGACCTAGTTATCAAAATATCAACATCAATATAGGCAAAATGAAAAACCTAATCCTTTCCTTAAATAGTTTGTTTATTGTGTGATAACTTCAACAGTGGGGTGATCCCAGAAATGACTAACAGCGCTTACCATCATAATGTGGCAAACTTCCACCCTAATGCATCAATCACTATAAAGAATTTTATTTAAAGTTTGCAGTTCATTCCTCGGGTCATTAGACTATCCAATAGAGTTTAAACTTTGATAGTAACAACATCCCGAGAAGCATAGAGACCGTAACTCTCGGCCTCACACCCCAATAATCCAAGCTAATAATGAAGAATCAGTTTAATCCTCACTAAAACATAAGTTAAAATCCTACTTCCATCAGAAATAAGATTCAAAAATATCTTGCATTACTTTACTTTAAAGATGTATGAGCTGCTGCAATCAACTTTTTATGCTTTAAGATATTTTATGATGCAATAAAACACTGTAGATAGTCGCTCCTACGCTAACCAAGGACTTGCTTCTTCAAGCCTGCAGGTTAATAAGAGCTCCTCTAACATAAGTTTATAGAAGCACCATTACAACTCTGTGGGTAGGAAGACCGAAGAATTTTTCCTCAATTGAGAGTCTGTTTTTCCTTTATATCATTATGAATAGCACTCTTAATTTGCAAGAGGCAACGTTTACGATATGGGCTAGAATATTATGGCAGCAGCTGCAGCCGATCTAACGAGCATAGATAGAACATCTTAACTGTCCTAGCTAGGCATCTCTGGAGTTAACTACAAACTCAAGCCACTCAGGACTAACAAACTTTCTTATGTAAAGATAATACATCTTTTATTAAGCTAAACCTGAGATGAACAGCCAAATGGCAATAAAGATAGAGAACCACTTATCTGAAAGAAACAACAGCTACGGGGAGATCAAACTCAAGGTGCCTTTCGTGCCCAAAACTTAACTACAGCTTTGACCATAAAAACAATATATGTATAAATGAGGAAGTAGAATTTCTAACTATAAACATCACAAAATTCCACATTTCAATAAAGATAAAGGATATTAAAAAGTTTAATAAGAAGTAAGAGTTGCTATATTAAGTCATTTAATACACTTTTCCATATTTAAGTAATCTAGTACATTTAAACATCGAAAATGAACATTAGATGTGTATAAAGGAGAAAGGAGGAAAATATTGACAAGGGAAATAAATTATGCCTCCCACTAATAGCATTAAAGAGTAATTAAATTGCACGAAATGGGAGCGAGAGAAAGTTGTGGACTGGTAGTATTCGGTCGCAAAGAAGGGAACTATTCTGCTTATGGATTGACAGACCCAGAGGGGAAATATCTCAGCAAGCTTTACATGTCTATCAAAGAATTCAAATGTAAGATTGATTCTCAAGACTGTGCAAGTCCTAAAATTTTGGCTCGACCCTCATCATTAATTTTTCGAACTTCCCTCTAACTTATTGGAATATAGATGTTCAAGTTTCGTATCATCAAGTGCTTCAGCTATTGGAGTAATAGATAGAGAAGGATCTTTAAGCGAGCGAAGTGAATGATTAATAGAGGTCATAGACGAAGGGAAGTATTTAGAAAAATGTGGACTCTAGGGAAAATGGAATTTCTCCGAGACTGGTTTAAGTCTGGAGAGAGGACCTCAAACCTTACCTGAATAAATAAGCGCAAAAACTTAAACAGCAGCAGAAATAAAGTTAAGAGTAGAGAGACTTAGCCAGTTAGACTTAAACTTAAAAAGAGGAAAACTTCCAAAGACAAACCGTCTCAGGACCTCTTGAAGGGCAGAGGTTGAGCACCGGCTCTCTTAGAAGGAAATAACTGGAAGAGCTAGTGAGGGGACAAGAAAGTTAAGATGGCCCTTTGTTTAAGGTTACTCTGGAGGATTTTTACTCGCTTTGGCACAAGGCAATCATTTTGAAGTAAACTATAATTCTCCTTTATTTGAGTCGTTTTGTAGTGAGCAAAGACATGGCCAACACTATGGGTGCTGTGGGGCAAGGCAAGATAAGGAGGGCTTTGCTTTTAGCAAGATGATTAAAGAATATGAACTCAATATATTAATGTATATTTAATGATTGATAGTAGATACAAGCAGAATCTAATTACTTAGCAAGAGCTAATGCCAGTGAACTAGAGCAGCGAGGAGTATCAAAGCCAAGTCCAGTCTAAGAAACCTCTAGTAAGTGAAAATGTCTATCAGTTTATCTTATTTATATTTCTTTAACTTTAATTATTTGAAGAATTTATAGCAACCCTTTTAAGATTAGGAAAATAAATTCCTTAAAGTATTAATTCAACTAAAATTTTTATTTTTATCCTCATTTTATCGAAAGCCAGTTCCCTTTTTGTTCACTTCTTTCTTAGCCCTCCATCTTCAACCATCCTCCTCAGTATCCAAACGTCATCTTCCTCTTATTTTTGTTCTTCTTTCTGCTTCTTAATTTGCCCATCCCGCCCATTATCCCATAAGACCCCATATCATGAAAGCCATCATGTATCAATTCAACCCATAATCTCATTCCAAAGCTTATATCATATCCCTTTCCTTTCCCCCAATTCTTTCTTCTCTTCCCTACTGTGCTTCCTTTCGAAGTCTCTGAACATGCTTATAAATTTGAGTCTCTTTCCGAAAATTTTTCATCAAAGTGGTCAAGAAGATCCCGTCAATTGCTTGCTCTTTCCTCCGAAAAAATGAGAAAGAATAATTTTCATGAGATTCCTCATCTAGGTCCAAATTTTTGTACCTTCTTTTTTGGTTTTAATTATACATTAATGATTTTCAATAAGGCTTAATGATCTAAACTAAAAGGAAGTCTCTTACTGAATGGTCTGATAATTTGAATTTCTCATCGAATCTCTGAGTATTGTTCTTTCAGGATGCCATTTCTATGAAAGATTAATTTATATCAAGAATTTAATGAATTTTGTGCTTTTTAATTAATCTTGATTGAAATACAAAATTAATAAAGAGAAAAGTAGAGTCAGTATTCTTCTGCATTTATGCAAACGTTATTTAAAAGTGCAAAGTATTCGAGTAGTTTATTTATGCATGATAAAAAACTGCAAAATTATTCTAGCTAAGGTACGAGTTCATTATGCATATTGAAATTGAGATGTGAGTAGAAAACTAAATAATAGTGTTAGTTTGGAGATCAAGAAAAATGAAAATTAGATAAATGAATTAAGCTTCATTATATCTCTGTTTTGTGTATGTTTACTTTAATTTATATAATTTATGTCTCATTTTTAGAAATGGGGATTACATATGCTCTAAACTGTACTTACTTGGTGGAGAACTGGAATGAATTGCATATTTATTCACAAATATTTAGGATCTTTGCGCGAGCTAAGGGAAAAATAAGGTAAGGCTCTTCCATTAGCGTAAAATTATTTATCTTTAAAATGAATATGATTACTTATATCGATTATTTTTTATTAAATTCTTTCCTATATTATATTGGTGCTTACTCTCCTCAGTTATCTTCATCAGACACAGTTTCCCACCCCTCGTCTTCCTTATTTGTTGCACTTTTCTTTTTCTTAGCTCCTCCATCTTCATCACTTCCTTCCTCCTCTGTATCCCATCCGTCATCTTCTTCTTATTTTTGCTTCTTCTTTGCCTGCTTCTTAGATTTGCCCATGCCGCTCATGCCTCCCATACCAAGACCCCCCATCATCATGAAAGCCATCATGTCATCAATATCACCACCCATAGCCATGCTCATTCCAAATGCCATTCCCATGCCATCCATGCCTTTCATACCACCGCCTCCTCCATTCTTTCTTCTCTTTCCCCTCACTCGTGCTTCCTTCCCAAAGTCTCTGAACATGCCTCTCATAAACTTGGAGTCTTTCTCCAGGAAATCTGTGAACTCATCAAAGTGGTCGAAGAAGTCATCTCCTGTCATATTGCTGCTCTTTCCTCCGAAAAAATGAGACAAGAAGTCATCTTCTTCCATGAGCATCTCCTCATCTATGGTTCCGAATTTGTCATAGCGCTTCCTTCTCTCAGGGTTACTCAGCACTTTAAAACAGTTAGCGATATGTTAATAAGGTATATGATATAAAAACTAATAGGAAGTCACTTTACCTGAATAGGCCTCTGAGATAAGTTTGAATTTCTCATTTGAATCCTCTGAGTTATTATTCTTGTCAGGATGCCATTTCTATAGTCCAAGTGGTGAGTTTATATCTTAGAAATGATTTATGAAATTCTTACGAGTGCCATCTTCTTATATTGACTCTTAATTTTCTGAAGTGGAGCATCTCTGTCGACCTCTAACAGCTCGTAAAGATCGACCTTCTTTGGTTTAGACTGCTTTTTACTTTTTGAGTCCATTATCAATTTATAATTTCAATTCTCTCTTTCATCATTGATAAATACCTAAACTCATTACGAGACTAAAATAAGTCTACTTAAAATTACTCTATATCATTAAAATCGATAATTTTATGCTAAAATAGTTCGTTAACCTTTTACAAAGAAAGAACATTTTAAATACAAGTTACAATAAATTATAACTCTGACTGGTGAAATGGGACTCTCATAGTCTGATGAATTTTTAAAATACTAATAGAAGAAACAACCAAACCAGAAAATTTAAGACCCAAATTAACATTCAAAGGTGAGCCTTGAATCCAAGAATCTAAGGAAAATTTACAGACAAGAGAAAAAGCTGGGCGCAGGAGGTTTTGGAGAAGTCTTCCTCTGCTCCACAGGGGATAGAAGGAAAATGGCTATCAAGTTTCTAGATGCGAATCAGGAAATAAACTTTGACGAGATCTAAAACATCCGAAATTTGGTACAGCATCAGAACATAGTGCACTATGTAGATGTTTTTCTGTGCGAAGAAGAAAAGAAGATAGCTCTTGTGATGGAAAGCGCAGAATGCACACTTGCTAACCTTTATGAAAGATCTATTTGAGAGGGAACTCACAATCAGCAGACGGTTCTGAAATGGCTGAGACAGATCTTTCTAGGCGTGCTGCACATGCACTAGCTAAGCATGATTCATCATGATTTGAAGCCAGGAAACATTCTTTGCTTCGCAGGGGGGTAATATTAAGATTACTGACTTTGGTTGCTCTAAATTCTTGGCTGCTTCTAGTTCAAAACAAAGTGAAAACTTTGGAGGGACTGAGGATTATATGGCGCCAGAGGTTTTAGAACACAAGCCGCATGGAAGAGAAGCTGATATGTGGGCTCTCGGAGTCATTGTATACTTCCTTTGTACTGGAGAAACTAGGATTAACTTTAAGACCATCTAGAAATCCATCAGTGAAAATATCAATCCAACTCTATAGAGTGACAAGTTTGATTCCTTCAAAAAAATAATTAGACATATATATTCCTAGATTTAAAACTTATTAGAAGGGCTTTTGACAATCGACCCAGAGAAAAGACTAACAATATATTGCCTAAATTACTTTTATGCAATGTTAATTTCAAAATATCTTTTCTTGAAAAAATAAAAGCTCTGTAGCACCCAGTGTTTGCTCAAATCTATGATCATGATTTTTACCACTTTCTATTTTTTAAAAGTGGATGAATTGAAGAGACTCAAAATTGGGTATTTGCCTTCAGAGCTGTCGTCCTTAAGTCTCTAAGCAGTAATTTAGGATGCTTGTTGACAATGAAAGTAATGCTGAAAAGGAATATCAATTACATAAAATGCATTTTCTATTTATGGAATGGTTTGCTTTTCAAAAGGATATTTGAGCGATAGCTTTTAGAGATAAGCCTTATAAGCAGGGAGAAGGGTTTTAATCGAGAGTAAACATTTGCCTTAGAGGAGTAATTTAAGTCTCATATAAAATTCAACCTTCTCTACAAGGGAGTCCGTCATGGTTTCTAGGCAGATAAATTCCATGAATAAAAAACGTTTTCTTTTATACTACTATATGAATTAGTAGACTACGTTGAGGGAGGCACAGTGCATTTTATAATGAGTGAGTTGGGACAAGTATTTGGGGTTTATACGAACCTTCCCTGGAGGAAGTAAACAGACGATTACATACAAAACACACTAAGCTCGAAGGAAGCCTTTCTCTTTCAACTCAACTAACGAATCATAATAGATAAATCTTTTGAACAAGAGGGCAAGATTTTGAGGAGACCGATTGAGATCAAGTTTGATGTGAAGGCTCTCACAAGAATAGGAAAAAATGCTATTGTTATTAGGAATAAACTATAAAATTTAAATAAAGTTAAATATAATTGAGATTGAATTCTTTTTTTAGAATCAATCTTTATATAAGTTTAACTGCAACATAGAGGCAAAAAGTTCAAGTAAGTTGAGTAAGGAATACAAGCTGCCGCCAGGATAAGATCGCAGTACTTTCCTAAACTAAAAACTTTCATTATGTGATATAGAGTTTTTTTCTTGTATGTATTTTTAAGAAGCTTTTATTGGTTTAGTTTAGCAGGCAGTCAGAATTTTAAAGTAGTAGACATAGAAGTCTATAGCATATCTAACTTCAATTACTTTAGCCAGAAAAATGCACAACAGCAGCCAAATCAACAATTTGAAAATCTTTTCTCTGATATATTGCCAGAGTTATTTTAAAGCTTAGATTATAAAGATTATAATACCACTCCAATAGTTACTATTCAAGAAAACTGAAACATAACTGAGAGACCGAAAGAGAGTGAGACATTTAGAATAAAAAAAGTAAATAAAAACTCTGAAAATTATAATCAAAAAGTGTTCTTTAATTAGACATTTAAAACAATTTTGGTCAACTATTTATCTCAATGTAAGGAATTAAGAAAGTTAGTCATCATTAGATAAAAATAGGAAAATAAATTGAAATCAATTACACAATTTAACTAATTTTTAATAGCTGATAATTTTGTATAATGGGATGCTGCTGTTGCAAGAAAAAATAACCCTCAACTCTCCCTCTCATCATAGATCTACCTCAAAAAACATTTTTATATTTAAATAGAAATTTATGATAAACAGAAGAGAAGCAGGAGGTAGTTGAAGAGCACTCCTAAATTAACTTCTTGGAGCCAGAGCCTGTCATCGAATAAGAAAGATAAACTCCCATACCCAAACCACCTTCACCTCAGAGATAACGCCCTTAGATTTTATATTGATCCATTTAAAAATGTCTCATATGCTCATATATGTCTTTCTTAGATAATCCCTGTGCAGGAGATTAGGAAGTCTAGCCAGTTCTACTCTTACAAATTTCTGCCTATCAACATAGAACTGAATATAAAACAAAGTTCAAGCATTTACCTGCGCCTCCTGAATACCTGAGCGACTAGATAAAGGAGATGATGATGACTCTCAATATAGCTAGAGCTGCTTCATTAAATAGATCAATTAATTTCATATGTGCACATTTTTGCTCCTGTTTACTTCTCTAATAACGTTATGGAGACAGTTTGAGGGAGAATCCACTCTGACAAAATGTATAACTCCTTCTCGCTGGGGATGATTCAAACTATAGAGGGAGTGAGTGCAGTAGACAGTTTAACTGATTATCTTGCCAAGCTGGCAAAGGTACAAAACTCGATTTTCAATATAGTGAATAAGTAGAATGATTCATATAAACTAGACTTAGTAGTAATCAGGGTTTGCTTGACCAAAGCAAGAGGGGCTGATGTGGAACGTCAAACTTGCTTCTCTCATCAACATCGATCAAATCAAGAGCTTAGATCAATATAGCTTATTTTGAAATTTCTAGGCTCAAAATATTTGTAGATGTGTTGAATACGACAGACACCGATCTCATAGAATTTGAGTAGTAGAATATAAAGAACCTGCTTTTGTAAAACTGTGACTTCATGTACGAGCACATCTACGTTTTCTTTGACTTCCTGACAGCCTTCGGCTTTGAAGTAGTCTGTAATCTCCTGCGAGACGACGGGGATGACCTTAAGTTAGCCAGGTAGGCTTTGCTTTCCCCCTTGCTGGAAACTCTAACTATTTTCCACGAAACTCACACGTCTGGCAAGCAGATAAGTTACCTCGTGCTAACCTCTAAAGAAATAAGCAGGGAGGAGTATTTGAATAAGCAGAGATAGAAGGAGAGAGACTTAGAGTCGGTGAGGTTTGAAAAGCAGTCGTCACTCAAGACCAGTGAATAATACATGAAGAGCAGAGATGCAGGCAGCAGGATGACTGCAAAGTCCATGGATAGAACCCAAGAAGCTAAAATAGAAGGTCAGAATTGTAAAATGCCCTCAACTACCCTCTTGCTGAGGAAACTTTAGAGATGTCTGCTATAATGAACAATCTCAATGAAGATTAACCGCATCAAGATAAAATTGGAGGTGGAGGAGGAGGGCATAGCGCCTATGATGGATTTTAAAATATCAATCCGATCAGTTCAAATCTGCAAAGCAGGTAAATTCAAAGAAGGAGTTCAATCGCCAAGTCAATCATGACTGATCAAATCACTGAAAAATTGGATTAAGTTCCCAATTACACTAGCTATTGTTAAATTAACTTGCATGAATAAAGTATTAGGGTACTCAAATAAAACCAATGAAAGAAATATATACATTAAAAGTTTTGCTATATAAGTCTTGGAGTCATTTCCTTAATGAAGATAATATGCTCTCTATTCTTTTCACTTTTCAAAATTTTTTCTACATATTACGGGTCTCTTCATGACATGCCTCCTCAAGCAAGTCAGGCAGCCCAAGTCTAGACCTATATTCCACATATGATTGAATCAGCGCCTAAATAAAGCTCACTTGTCATCGATAGAGACTAGACCAAGATTTTAATTGAGGAGAATTACCTCCCACCCGAGTCCTCACATTTCCAGCCCTCGCAAAGATATGACGGTCCTCCTGCCCCTGAAGACCTAACTTTCAACCTTCTTAACAGACCTGAAGCTGCTTTTGAGGATTAAGTTTCCTACTAAAAGACTTCACTCTATAACCAAGGGCATGTCACTCCCTCGCTCTATCATTAAAACCTTGGGTAGATCACCATCAGTCAAGAAAAGAAAACGCTCATCCCTCCACCACCTAGGTATTAAGAAGAGGATGACCTCAAGAGCATAATGATAGATGAGAGAAACATCAACATAGAAATTTAACCTACAATTCATAGGGAGGAAGAGGAAGACTTTTATTATGCGAAGCCTACTAGGAATCATACCAACTAAACCAGCTAGCAGAAATGTAATAGTCTTTTGAATTTTAAATTGCCTGCTTCTCCGATACAAAACGAGAGACACACTTATAATAAGAATAACAGAGTAAACCTACGAGAAGAAGAGGAGCCTTACTAACTTAAAACATCAGTGCCTCAGATCGATGAGAGTTTCATGACATAGGATTAAATCCACAGGGCCAAGATGAGAAGACTGGAGCAAAAGTATAATCTGAAGAGTGATGCATTGGAGTAGAGTTTTAATAGAAAGAGCATAACTCAGGAGATACTAGAAAAGGAGAAGATAATTCTCAGGCCTGAGGAAAAACTTCAAATAAGTTAAAATGTAGAGGAGATAGTAAACTATAAAGTCAACATTCCAAAGAAGAGATATTAATATTGAGTTAAAAAAGAAACAGGTCAATATAATTTTTACCGACCCTCATTTAGCAGGAAGGAATCCAGCAATTTAGATGTGAGATTTATAAATTTAAATTCAAAACTTGCAATGGCTAAATCTGTTTATAAGTCACTCGCACTTATTTATGTGCTGATAGCGTTCTCACTTTTCTCTTTAACTGTAAGCACATCTCACCAGGATCAAATATTGGTTTTAGAGATGCGATTGTGACGCATTTAAAGACTATGATAAATTCTTGAGAGGTTATGCTCTTGGCTTGTAACATGACTCAGAGACCTTGACCACAACTTGCTACGAAACAACAGATAACCTTGTATCCAAGATTGCTGATTTCATCGACTCACTAGAGAACTGGTCAATCAAAAGCATTAGTTTATTTATTAATAAATTTACAATAAGTTTTAAATCACTGCCTATCTGACACCAATAAGTCAGTACAATGAGTTAATTGTGGTTCTCTAAGATGCTCTCTACGCCTGCTCTTTCAATATTTTCTTGAGGCAACTCAAAGCCAGATTTTCCTCACTAGCTGGTGCTTTTGGTCTCGTTTTCAGTATCTTGTTCCTCAGTTTCTTTGACAATCGAATTATGAAATTATTCTTAAAGTTGAATATGTCTTTTCATATTATATTTTTCAACTTATTTTTGAATGATGTAAAGCAGTCATATGAAGTAATTGCACACCCCCAGACTTGTTTCTTCTCAGGCTATAACGTAGCATATGTGCTTTCTCGCATACTCAGCTATTAGACAAAGTAGAATTTCGTCTTTGACTAATTATCGCAGTTTGCCTATTCAAAAGCAATGCCCAACTATGGCTTGTTTTGAGAAACCCTAATAATAAATCAGCAGTAATACAATTTTGGAGTTAATTTGTTCTTCTTCTTGTTGTAGTTATAGTCTCTTAATTTATTAAAGTCCTTTAAATTTACAGTTTAAGTCTTAAATTAATTAAATCAAGTTGCAAGAAGCAAGTGTGTATACTCAAACTAATTGCCTAGAAGGGAATGGCGGATATATCCCATGCTCATAAATGAGGAAATAAAAATATTTTCTTTACTATTGCTGCTCTATTCTGTCTAAAATAACATAGAGTTGCATCTTATATTCATTGATTTGATCTGGGTCTCTCTCGATTGCTAACTCTCTCATCATATATCGAAATTCCTATACCAGGATTAATTTCAAGCACTCTCTCTCTCTCTTTTAACTTAAAAGAAAATTTGCTTTCAGAACTTCTTCAGAAAAACTCTGGTTAATTTATTTATTTCCACATGACTTTCTCAACTTACAGCAATCTTAGCTTCCCGTTCTAACTTCCTGGGTATGCTTCTGGCTACTCCTTTGAGTAAATCTCTGTAGATAGCGAGCACCTCCCTCTTATTTTCGTGGAGGAAAATCTAGTGTTTGAGTTTAGTGGATGGCAATAGCTTGATAGGCTCGTTATAGAGAATTCTCTGCGTGCTCTTTTAGAAAGACCTCACGTAATTCATTTCTTCTAAAGCAGAATTATTAATTTATTTACACCCTTAAAATAACTCAGTGCTATTTATTTATCATACATTTCAAAAATTTTGTATAAATTGCTGCTAAAAAAGATTTAAGTTCAATACAATACATACAATATGCTTCTTTAATAATAAAATAATATATAGATAAAAATAAAAATATGTCAAAGGCTCTTTAAAAAGAAGCTATAACATTTGCACAAAAGTATTTAAATGAAAATAGACTGGACATAATTATCTAAGATGAAAATATGAAACTACAGCAAGAAGATTTGGTCATGTCATTATCATTGTTTGTTATTTAAAGTTCATCCCCTTCCACCATTGAAAGGTTAATAAAGTATCTTATTGGTTCAAATATCCCTCTTTAAGTTGACAAATTAAAGAAAATTGAGCAGGTAGTGGATCTTTTTGAAAATTTCAAATATCACTAGTTATTTATATCTTTACTGCTAATATTATGAGAAGTGTGGTGGGTTTATCACTTGAAAAGCTTAAAAATTAAAGGAGACCTTTTAGTATTTTTAGGAAGATCTAAAGTATGGAAAATTTGAACCTGAAGAAGAAAATTTAACAAAAGAGTTCGAAAAGGATTCGGAAAAAGCGATTTACGAACTTGCACATATCTATTTAATAAAGAGTGACATATTTTCAACAAGCGAAAAGACCTTGGAAAAATGCTTTACAGATGCAATCTTCAGAGAAATCTATTCTTATATTATGGCTGAGAATTTAATAAAAAATAGAATTAAATTAATATATTGAAAAAATGGCATTGAATTCGCAAAATCTTTTTTAAATACAAGTCTATGAATTTTTTGTTATAAAGACGAGGCTAAGCTCCCTAGTGTAGCTCTTTGAAAGCATGGCAGTTTAAAATTTTTTAGAATATATCTTAATCATAGTTGAAGACTAATTAAGGATCTTAATTCAAATAATTTTGATGTGAATACAACACTAGGTTATCAGAGAATTTCCATTTGAAAATATATCACTCATCATAATATCTGAGATCTAGAAAAGTTTTTCAATAAGTTAATTAGAAATGATTGCTAAAAAGTTCAACATTAAAATTAGGTAAACATGTCAGTTGAAGTAAAACTCCATTCTGATGTAGTAAAACTCCATCTTTAATTTTTTAAAGTAGCCAATCAGAGACTTAATAATTTATAATTATTAAGCAAAGCAGAGTCTCTGATTGGCTACTTTAAAAAATTAAAGATGGAGTTTTACTACATCAGAATGGAGTTTTACTTCAACTGACATGTTTACCTAATTTTAATGTTGAACTTTTTAGCAATCATTTCTAATTAACTTATTGAAAAACTTTTCTAGATCTCAGATATTATGATGAGTGATATATTTTCAAATGGAAATTCTCTGATAACCTAGTGTTGTATTCACATCAAAATTATTTGAATTAAGATCCTTAATTAGTCTTCAACTATGATTAAGATATATTCTAAAAAATTTTAAACTGCCATGCTTTCAAAGAGCTACACTAGGGAGCTTAGCCTCGTCTTTATAACAGAAAATTCATAGACTTGTATTTAAAAAAGATTTTGCGAATTCAATGCCATTTTTCAATATTAAATTAAAATGGAATAAATGAGTGTTAGTTGAAGGGTGTATAATTTATATAATTATTACACCATTCGATTCAGCATAAAATTCTAAGAACTTTTCAGCCTTGAAACTTTTGTGTGAGAGCGCCCAGTCAAGAGTTAGAAGCGACATAATTTTTTATTAAATGATGAACAGGAAAAAGAATAATGCGTGAGTCATATCTCGCTGCTAAGAGATGCTGTGAAGATGATTAAAAAAGAAACTAAAGTTAGTTTTCAATTAGCTATCAAACAAGCTACAGATCAGGGGTTGAATGTGCGATTTAAACTGTCACAATTTTGCAACTTTCAATTTGGCTTGACAATTTAAAGCACAGAGATCTTTTGCTCGAGCTCAAGTTCAGAGAGCTCCCCTTGCATTTTGTGCACAAGCATCTTGTTTGGTTGCTGTTTCCCAACATTAGTTTACCCTTTTGGTTTTCTAAGGTTGTACTTGTTTCTTAGCTAGGTTGGTTGCCATCTTTAAAATTTAAATTTTTAAAAATTTTGAAAAGCCCGCCACTTATTATTAAAGTATGCTGTTTTCCTAGGTTCAAAACCACTCACGAGAACATCAGAGGGAAAAAATGTCAGTTTTTTTTGATTTCTTTATTTTTTTTTTTTATTAGATAGATCCATATTTATCTCTTATTCTGTTGTTTTGCTACGGAAATTTAAATTCAAAAAGCCCGTTAGTAGCCTAATAATTCCCTTGGCAACCGGGGAGTAATCAAAACCCCATAATATGAAAAAAGAAAGTGAGAAAAAAGTTTTGGGGATAATTAATTTCTTTATTAAAACTTATAATCATTTCGAGTCAAACGCGAAATTTTCTCAAAAAAAACTACCCTGATCCATTTCCCATCTCAGTTTCATTTTGACTCTAAGGATGGATGTAGTCAAACCCTTTTAAATAGTAATTTGCCCAAATTTTTCCCCAAAATCAAAATCCATCGCCAAAAAAGTTGAGAGTCCGCCTATACTCTCGCATTTTAAAGTTTTGAAAAGAGAAAGTTAGGAGTTGCGGGTGTTCCTATCGCCCTTCTTAAATTTTTGTGCAAAATCAAAATTTAAATTTATTGATTTCCCCAAACTCTTTGCCAAATAAACCCCACTTCAATTTGGGGGTAGCGCGCGAAGATTTTCCCTAGTAGTTTCCTTTAAAACTCAAAATCTCTCCGTAGACTGTACCAAAAAATCTTTTCGTTGAAATGGCCCTAAAAAGTACAAAACGGAAACGAGTGAAGCCTTAAAAGACTTTACTAAGCCATTTTTTTATAATAAACTGAAATATATTTAAAGACTGTGCTCAGGGTGTGAGAGGGTAGGTGAAGTTTGTATGTGTGAGAAGCTGTGTTCACTCACAACACCTTCATGAAGAAAGTTGGTAAAAGCACGATAACATAGAAGTTTTCGAGTAGAAAATAAATATAAATAAAGTTTCGTTACTTGCCGGAATCAGCGAAGACTCGGGGTTTGAAGCTTATGTCCTTCATCCTCGCTTTAATCAAGCGAGAGCAGTATGTTGCGTTCCTTAAG
>JAJKFJ010022463.1:0-60831 GCA_027382625.1 Tetmemena sp. SeJ-2015
TATGGAATTTTTAAAAAACCCCAATTTTGTTTAAATCAAAATAATCATTTCAATTAAAATTGTTGGGCTGTTTTTTCTAATTGGTTTTTTAAATTTCACTTAATAAATTTTTATGAAAGTTTTTCTGTTTATTTTTTTAATTTTGACATTCCTATTCTCTATCTTCTAAGATAATGTGGTCTGTTTAATCTGTGTGCGCTTATTGCTTTGTATTTGATTAATTTGGGTAATTTTCATGAAATGTAACAATTTTGATATGGTTAAAGTGTTCCTTGTAATTTTTGTTTTGAGACACTCAGCTAAAAAAGTATAACTACAGCAAAATTTAATTTAAAAGACATTCAATTTTGAAATGAAGAAGCAGCATACCTATCCGATGATAAAAATGTTGCGGAGTTAATTAAAGATGAACTTATTTTTTCAAAAGGCTTTCAAACGAGAACTGCAGATCGGGAGGAGTTGAGCATTTTGATTGTCGCGAAATTGTCACTCCTCGTTTATATTTTAATAGATATAGTCAAGCATTGAATTTAAATATCAAGCGTCTTTTACTTAATTTGAATTATATATAGCTTTCCAAATAAATATAACTGCTGACTTATAAAGTTCCTAGCTTAATAATTTCTTAAGGATGATTCTCGAATTTAAATAGCAAAGTCTCGACAAAATTATGGCAGTTTTCAAATCATTAATACTCTGCAATAAAAGATTGTATTTTATTTCCAACAATAATCATATAATACGACTCCTATAGAAGTGAAATTAAGAGACAAACGCGTCCATTCATCTTTGTATTCTTTTAAATATCTATTATAATTCCACTCCAACGATTTCTTATAAAACTTTTTCTCATTTTTTATAATTTAGTTTTGTAAAAATTGAGTCTTATTTTATATTAAACATGAACATTTATCAAAGAAATTTTCAAAAATTAAAAAAAACCCTTTTATATCAAGCATTTTATAATATTTTGAAAGCAATTTTTTTTTTTAAAATTTCCCGGGTACAATAAATTGGACCAAAGAATTATTGGGGCAATTTTATTGTCGAAAGTGATTTTTGATATTTCATGAACTATTGGGATAAGAAAGGCTCCTGTAGAAACCATTATTTAATTAAATCTAAAATATGAAATTGGAAAACTTTAGATTGCAAACTCCTAATATCAAAGCCAGCGTCAACAAGAAGACCCCAGTCGCAAAAACTTCAGTCTACCTCTGCCCAGTTCCTTAATTTGCTCCCCCTTAGAAACCAGAGCTACCTTTTAAAGAAGCCATATTCTGTCCAGCCTATGGAACCAAAATTTCTACACATTCTTATTTGATATGGAAAAGAAAGCCACAATTACAAAAGTTCCTTAAATAATCAGCAGAAGCAGGAGATTGAAAACGTAGTCTATCAGTTTCAAATGGTCAATGCGCAAGCCAGGAGCAGTCTTAGTCCAAACAGATAGGAGCAAGCACTCCCTGAAATTGTAACTCCTGAGAAAACAAACTCTAAAAATCAAAATCTTCAACATGCAAACTACTAACCTCGATTGGATTTAGAATGAGTTTAGATATGGATATATTTTATAATAGATTCTCCAATTAGAAAATCCAAGAAGACTTTAAATTAAGTGAGAGGTTTACTACATAAGACTTTTAAGAACAGTGCGAAGGAGGGGGGCTAATTTATTGCTCAATCTTCGAATGATAAATTGGAGAGACCTCAGACAGCAGCTTAAATAGAATTCATATTTAGAATTTAATAAAAAAAGAAATATCTTTATGAGAATTAGTATTCTATATTTTTTAAATTATTATCACTTATTCTTAAGCTTCAGGCAAGTTAACCAAGGCTAAAGAATGTGAGTTGAAGGAGGAGGAGAGAAGAAGATAAATCGCAACTATCAGTATAAGCACTTTGAAACCTGATAACTTAGAAAAACTGCAATTAATTCAAAGTTCTCAAGCTCCTAAGGTCAAGAGACCCAAGACCGCAAAGCCTATAAAGTAAAGTTCCTAACAAATATTTTAATATATTTTTGTAAGAGAAAGAAGAAGAAAGGGGAAAATGAAGAGGATGATGATGGGGAGGTGTTTGGAACACTAATCCCAGAAAAGAAGAGTCAGCTGATTCCAGTAATCGACAAGAGCGACTTCAAATACTTCAAGCCCTGGCTTTAAGAACCTTCCAAACCCCTGCCTGCCTGGGCTGAGGAGATGTAAAATGACAAGTCCATCAAGGACATACTTCAGATATTATTTTAAGCTTTAGATTTCTTTACTAACTGTGGTTGGAAATGGAGACAAGCAAGGAGTTGATGATCTCATGCGGCTGCTCAAACAAAATGACTATGTGAATAAGAGATAGATAGAAATACAATCTCATTTAGTAGCTTGTTGAGTATATAAGAAATGGGAGTGACTGAGATGAGTGCGGAGGAAATGTTTGACCCTGCTCACTGGCGAGTAACTGACGTACTTTTGAAAAGAGCAGGAGCCCTTCCGCAACAGTAGCAGTTAAATGATTATATTTCAACTTTAAGCCTAAGAAAAAGGAAGTGGATGGAGAAAGGGATCACGCTTTGAGACTGGCTGAGATATACACTAAGTTCATAGACACTTATGAAGAGTTTCAAAGAAAGCAAAAGGAGAGTGGCCAGAGTGAGGACTTATTGCCAGAGTTGGCTGAACCTTTTGACCCTATAAAGGCGAGGGAGAGAGTCAACGCTAGACTCAGAGATATTCAATAAGCTAGTAGTAGCAATAGCTCTGAGTAGAATTAAGTAGTTTCGGGGCAAGTAGAGTTGTAAGACTAAACTGATAAGAGACAACAGAATTATTTAAATAAATTATTTGTGATAGGACGAATTAAAATAAAATTCAGCAGTGACCTCTGGACCATCAATTGAAAGCAAAAAGACTCGAAGTAGGAGTCGCAGCAGGAAATCTAGAGGAGGATAAGAGATGGAGTTTGATGAGGCTGAATTTGAACTGGTCTCAGATGATGAAGAGGATGATGAAATTTTTAAAAGAGCTTCTTCTCTGAGATCGCAAGCAGATTAAGAGTTAGATTTTGAGGAGGCTCCAAACCCTGAGGGCACAGAGCAATTTAATGTAATTTTTTTAAATCTTTTCATTTGTTGTATAGTTGAAGCAGTAGAAAAGATACCAAAGAACATAAGAAAGGAGTTGCAAGCTCAGGAGAGATGGATCGAGCGAGAAGATTAGGAGCAGCAGGTTTTATCCTAGATATAGAAGGCAGAAGATGAGCGAAGAACTAAGGAAGCCGAGGAGGCAAGAGCAAGAGAATTAGAAGCAGAGAGAAAGTCTCTCATTAGTGGATTCGCTAGAGAGCTGGAGGCCATGGTGCAGGCTGAGTTTGAAAAAGGGAAGAAGCTCATAGTCTTTGACATGGTTTACGAGGAGGAGAGATAGAAGTAGCAGAAGTAGTAAGAAGAGCTCAAAAGGATAGAGGAGGAAAATTATCAACCGCCTAGGAGAGATTTCGCTCAAGAGAAGAGAGATAGGTAACAGTAGAAAGTTAATAAGTTACTTGGACTTGATAAAGCAAAAGTCTTTTATAAAAATATTTAAAAAAATTTCATTTAAAGGTAATGGGAAGTTAGATTAAAGATTGGACCAGTGGATAGCAAACTTCGATAAAAAGTTAAAGGATGAGGAGTAAGTTACCAAGGCAATGAGTTAGAACTATCTTGAGCATTAAAAAGAGCTCAAAGAAACGCTTTTGCAATTTGAGGATGCTCTCAAATACTATGAGAACTATGATCAGTAAATAAATTAACGAATGTAAATAAGATAAAATGGAAAGAAATTAATTTACTAGAAAGATATCAAAGGTAATATGAAGCGTGTGGACGAACTTGAATAAAGAGAAGAAATAGCCAGGAATGCTTAAAATAAAGAATAACAATTCACTTTGAGTTTTTTCCAATGTAGAATTAAAGATAAACGAAATATTTTTATTATTACTGTCTTACGTAAAGAACGAGAGTGTTAAGAGTGTATGGAAACAACTCTAGAAACTTCTCTTTTTTTTAAGAGTTACCAATATTTACAAAGCCAGGTGTATTTTAAAGTATTCTCTCAGATTGAGAAACAAGCATTTCATTATTTTGGTAGAGGAATGCTTTGATTTTGCAATAACATCTGCTATTGAATCTTAGCCATTTTTTCTTTGTAGACTACTCTATTTTTTTCTAAAAGTTTCTTTTACTCGTTGAAAAGATGAAGACTTATAAGTTTTAAATTTTTTTTTCTCACATGCGTCCCCCTTTTCGTTTTATAAGTGTTTCCAGTCCGGAAATTTTCTAACTATTTATTGAAATTTAAACCACTAAGTAATTTTAAAAAAGGGGTTAAAAAATTTTAAAAATATGGGGTTTTCCTTTTGAGTTAAAATGGCCCCTAAATTTTTTAACCATAGCATTGCAAATTTTCCCAAAGGGAATTTTATTTTAAGTTTTTTTATTAAAAACTCATATTGATGCCCCTTTAAATTTTTTGTGTAGCTCTCAAAAAATTTTTGGGTCGGGTTTTGTTCAAACAAAACCTTATTTTGCTGTTGAAGAAATCAGTCGCGCTTGCTTTTCCTTTTTTTTTCAATTAAGTTTGTGAAGGGAAACTTTAAAAATTATTTAAGTTATAAAATTAATTATCTATAAAAAGGTAGGGGTTTTTTTTGGGAAAAAAATCTCAAAAAAGGGAAAAATTTTTAAAATTAATTTAAGCAAAAATTTATAAAATTAATGAATTTATTTTGTCAAAAATTTTGAGGAATTTCAAAAAAAAAATTAATAGGTGGGTATTTTAAACTTTTGGTCCATTTCCTATCTTTTAAATTTTCTTCACCTCCTCCTAAGTTAAAAGGGAATCTTTCTTCCCCCAGTTGTCGTAACTCTTAATTTTAAACTCCCCTGCGGTCATCAATTTTCATTAAAAGAAATTTTTGATTTAACTTTGCAAAAACATTTGATCAGTAGTCCCCGGCTTTGTTAATAGTTTTGGGAATTGTGTGATTAGATTGCCCATTTTGGGTTTGTTCGTTGTATTGGTCTGTCTATGAAATTTGGGGACAGTTTTGATTTTGGGGGGGAATTTTTTGATTGGGAACCTTTCTATCTCAGGCAAAGAGTGAACATCAAATCCAGCTGGCCATTGTTTTTAAGTTAGGGGGTTTATTACTTACAGAAGTTCCTTCATCTCTGGATTTTGCTAGTTCTATTTCTTAAACTCAGTAAAATGTTTCAGAGTGATCAATAAAGGAAATTAGAATTGCAAAGATAAGAAAAAATGATCTTCAAAAGACTGGCTTCAAAGAACTTTTGTCTCTTCTGAAGAATATTTGAGAGCATCAATTCTTCAAATGGTTCTTCACTGGGAGTTCAATTTTGTGAGGAGCTTAAATTATTTCCTTTGATATTCTTGGGCACTTCAATTACCAAATCCCATCCCTTCGATCTATACTCCCACTTGTGGTTATAGAAACTAGGAGCAACCGTGAGGATTTGTGCGAAGTGATTGTTAGTGAAAGATCGCTTGTTCATCTACTAGATAGAATTGGAAATATAGAATAATCTTATCTTTAAACTAATTATAAAATACTTGTCAAGGTTGTTTATTGCTTGCGAGTCTTCAAGAAATTGATAGTCTAGTCAAACTTATGAAAAGTTTGAGCAAGGTCTTGTAATGAACTGGCAGAGGAAGAGTATTCTCCAACAAAAGATCCTTCATACTTCTCCAAAATGTCAATTTCTTCTTTGTTTAAGGTTTCTTGACTCTTTTCCCGACTAAATAAGTTAATTTAAATAAGAAAACTATTCTTTCTTTCCTTCATGGCAGATTGATTCTTTAGCAAATTTGCTTTTTCAGTCTCTGATAAGTAATTAAATTTAAATTTCTATTAATGCTTAGAAAAATTGTAATCAATGGAGTGCTTTCTATCTCTCATTTATTATTTGGGTCTCTCTTTGTTTGGAGTGGTGAATTAACTATGATGCGCTGATCTATCATAGTGAACGATGCTCCCTCTTGCAAGTGGAGTAGACTGACTTATTTAATCTATAGGGATATTCAAGAGCTTGGCTTATCTTGAGGTAGCTAAGTTTGACGCCTTCAAATTTAGTTAAGGAGGAACTTAGTCTGAATTCAAAATTTAATAGAACTGAATAAGTATATGAATATGAAGAATTCATTTTCTTATGGTCAGATTTAGCTGAAATATGGTTTGAACAAGATCCATTCATTCCTTTATTAGAACTTAGTCTCTCACTGATTTCTTGCCTGTGATGAATGATCAAAGGAGAGATAGATTGTGTTTGAATTTCTGGGTTTTATGCTCGAAGGATGCCACCATTTATGTTAAGTGGATTTCTTAGATCTTGAAGCTTTTAGTTTGGAACAGGAGTTGGCTTATCTGAATTTATTCTCTTTGAGGATGAAGAACAACGAATTTGAGATTATATGTGCTACAATGGATTGGCTATCACTAAGAGAGGGTTCTTGACACTTTATTAAGATTATAATAGATGCTCTTGAGAAGGGTTATTTAGAGCTGCTTATCTCAAAATTTAAACACTCTCTCTTGAAATTTTGTGTTAACCTGAAAATCGAGACATCTCATGGCTTTATTACCTAGGAGTCTAGAGTAAGTTTTAGGTGTTAGGAGTTGCAGTAACAGAGAAAAATTAATCATTAAATTTCTACTATATTAAAGAGATACTGTTGTATTGCTTAAGGTTATTTCTCTCACTTAATCCTTCTTCTTTTAATTGTGCTTCCAGTTTATCGAGTGCTTCTCTTTTCACTCTCTAAACTTCTTGCATATTTAAACTCTTATCAATTTGTTCTTGCTTTATAAAGGAGGTAGGAGCCGTATTATTAATAGAGGTAGGAGTTCTCTTAGCAGCAGTGTATAGAGGAACAGGTGTCTACTTTCTTGAAGGATTATTACTTCCTCTATTGAAATAACTCTTAGAGGCAATAGTTGCATTTGAGAGAACATCTTGGAGAATAGGTTACATAAATTCTAGGGTGATGGTAAGCTAAGTCTTAGCCAAACTTACTAAATCCTATGCTACCTGATCTTACCTTCTTTCGATACCTTTCCCCTTTTTTTTCTTTTTTTTTTCCTTCTTTTATTAAAAGATTCTTTTAAAATCAATTATTTTAAATGATTTTAGATATTTTGACTTTTAATTTTTTACTTCAATTTCTAGAGTAGGCTTATAAGTTTTCTCAGGTTTTTGTTTTTCAACTGGCGCAAGTAAATATTGAAGTCATCAGGGTGAAGCTCAAAAATAAGATCAAAACTGATGCAAGGAAGGGGAGGTTTGGTGACTGTTTTTTTAAAAGTGATATATATCTGATAAATTTTAAATTAACAATGGCAGGTGAAGACACAGACTACAAGCACATCAACAACAAGTTCAACTTCGAGACCACCACCCCACGCCATCAGCTACTCCGCCACTGCGCTCACCAACGCCTACAGCCTCCTCGACCTCAAGATCAACTTTGAACTTGCTGTAAAGTTCAAAGGCAGTAATCCAACTTAGTAAAAGGAATAGTTGGTTCAGATAATGATGTCTCAAAACAAGGGTTAAAACAAAAATGAAACTACCATCTGTGGATTATGACTGAAACTGCTTTGACCTTGAGGTGAGGAGGCTGTTGGCGTTGGTGAGCGCAGTGGCGGAGTAGCTGATGGCGTGGGGTGGTGGTCTCGAAGTTGAACTTGTTGTTGATGTGCTTGTAGTCTGTGTCTTCACCTGCCATTGTTAATTTAAAATTTATCAGATATATATCACTTTTAAAAAAACAGTCACCAAACCTCCCCTTCCTTGCATCAGTTTTGATCTTATTTTTGAGCTTCACCCTGATGACTTCAATAATCAAGTGAGTTGACATTGCTAGTTTCATCTTTCATTAAAGTATCCTCATCTTCAACATTTATTTGTATCACTGCTGCTTTTATAGTAGTTGCTTCTCCTCTTTTACTAAGTTTAAATTAATATAAAAAAAATTTTGAATTTTTTTTTTTAAAGGGCTTTTTTTCTTCTTTTTCGTTTTTGTTTTGAAAAAATAATTTTAAAAAATTAAAAATTAAAAGAATTTTTTTCCAATTAATTAAAAAAAAAATTTTAAATTGAATTTTTGAAAAAAACCAATTTAAAGAAAATTTATTTCCTTTAGTATTTAAAATTTAATTTTTAAGGGAAAAGATTAAGGATTAATATCTTTACAAATTTCTATTCGTTAATTGGTTCTATCTATATTTCTAAATGTCTTCTTTTTTTTTTAGAGCTCAAAGATATTTAATTTTATTAAGATTGAATGTTTTATGCTTAGCTTCTTGTGGTATAGCGTTAGTTCTGAGTGTACTCTGGTTCCTATTTTGCTTTTTTCAATAAGTCATTATTTTATGCTGGACATTTCTGTTAGTTTCAGGATTTATTGCTGCTCTAGATCTAGTTTGTCTTCCCTATTCATCAATATTTTGCCTTTTTTAAGCTAAAATCTGAATTTCCCTTTTTAATTTAAATTTTTTACTTAAGAATTTCAGGCTTTTGCTTTTCTTATTGCTATCTTTCAATGGAATTCTTACTTTTCTGATTAATTTATTGATGCTGTTGATTTTGAGTTTATTTTTTAGCTACTTCCTGAGTTTATTACTAAACTTGTTAAGCGGCAGACTATCTTGATCGTAATTATCTAGTTTCATAAACCTATGTGCATTAGGTATTTTCTACTTAGATTTTGCTATCTTTCCCAGTTTTGAGCTTTATTTTAGTAGGAGACTATTCTTCATTGACTTTTTAATTTCTAGTGGTTCTTTAATTTTAGGTGTAGATCTATTTATGAAGAGGTTGAAGAACTTCTTATTGAATAATTACAGCAAAAGGACTATTCACTTTAAAAATGAAAATAATTTAGAAATCACTCTAAGAAGAGTTGAAATGGCTCAATATTTTCTTTTCATTTCTAGATTGGCCTCTAGTTTACCTTTAAGTATAGTTTTGATTATTCTGAGTCTATTAAATTTTGTAATTTTTTCTTTCAATTCAACAATGGAAATTTTTTCTTCAGCCTATTTGCTTTGCAACTCTGATTTTTATTCCTTTGCCTGAGTTTTCTCACAAGCTTTTAGATCTCTCTTTTTTATATCCTCAACTTTGAAAGTTTAATTCTGAGCCTCCTTTTGCAAAGCATTGACAATCATATTGTCCTTATTAAATGTCGATCATTTGCTGCAATAAACTTGCATGTGTGATTATCTTATATGACTCTTCTTTAACTTTATTTTTAGTCTGATGTGTCATTTATTGATCAACTTTTTCAGCCTTTAACAGTTATTTGATCTAGCTTTTCTTTTTATTTATCAGAACTTATTTTTCAAGTTCCTCTGCTTAAATTATCTTCTGCAGCTTTAATATTTTTCTATTCGGCTTCCAATATTCTTGAAAATTTCTTTTAGCGATGATTGGTTTTTCCTTTAGGATTCCTTTTTCGAATCTATATTGACTGAGGGAATTCCCTTTCTTCTTGCAACTTTTATTTTTAGATATTTTAAAAGAATATTGAATTTTAAAAGGTTTTGAGAGTTATTATTGAGAAATTTAAGGCTCAATTTTGATTGAATTCTACACAAAAACCTTTTGCTCATTTTGTTGGACATTAAATATGAATTAATTAATGAATAAATAAATTGAAAATTATAACTGGACCTTATTGGGGTCAAAACTTAAGTTTATATTCTGCTACTCATGGGAATAGCACTTTAAAAAGCAGGTTGGTTAAAGACGGGTTTGCTGATGCTGTTATGAAGATGATTGTAGCCTGATTATTTAGGGTTTGGCGAGATATCATTCCTTTGAGGCATTGGGGGCCATCTGCCTTTAGTTTTTAAGGTTGGCGTTTGATGTGAAGGGCTACTTAGTGAAAACTTTGTGAGGAGAAGTAGAGGAGTTCATCTTCTAATAGCTGCTGTGCTGATTGTATTGACTGGCTTGAGCGAATGTTCTCATCGGCTACTAGTTCACTTTTTGAGGAGTTCTCAAAGGACTCTGATCTCTAATCTGCATCAGACCAAAACGAAAAAGAAGAAAAAGATGACTAGCTTGGTTAGATGCAGCTTATTTCTGTAAGCTATCACTGGTTTTGAGATTTTCCAGTTTCACCTCTGGCTTATTACAGCTTGTGGAATTGTATTGGTTGATGAAAATAAATTTAAAGAAAATAATTTGCATTTTTTAAAAAGGTATGAACTTTGAAACTGTTTGCTCATTTTGAGGTTTGGGTTGTTGATGTGTCTACCCAAGCAGCTGGAGTCTTCTCTTGCTGTTTAGCGGCATTTAATTGGCCCTCATCGTAATTAGTTTTTGCGGTAAAAGCAAATTAATTTATTATTATTGATTTATAATAAACGGTATATTAGAACACACTGGTAATGATAATCAGTGCAATTTGGAATTAGGAAATCTTGTCTTTAATTTATAGTGAAACTCAAAAATCACTGTGAGTTTATAGATAGCCTTTATAATTTATAAACTGTCAAAGCAAAATATTAGTGTTGGTGAAAATTACTTCAGCCAATAAATCGTTTTCAAACTCCTCAATAATCGTGTAAAAAATTTAAGATATTTTCGTATCAAACTAAGATCTTCATTTTTTGCTCTAATTAATTTTATCTTAAGAAGATTATTTATTGATTAAATTTACCTCATCTAAAGATATATTTATTTACATATGAAATTGAATGGCTCTGCCAACTGCTTGTCTGAAAGTAATTTCTTGTTTAAGTGATTCGATTCTGATCATGACATTGCTAATCCTGACATTATCTAGCTGCGGGTATATCCTCTTCATGGAGATTATAAACTGCTCAAAATCATCGCTTCCTTATTCTGACTCCTCCTCATTAAAACTCATCAAGTTATTCCTTTCCAAAAAGCTAATCAGCTTGAGAGGAGCCATTTCCTTCAAGTATTTAACTAAAGACTCCTGCAGGGCAAAGAGATAACAAAAGCTAGAGATCTTAGCTGTCTTAATCAGTTCTCTTGTGCTTTGCTTCTCTAGGTTGAAGAGGAAAGGAGCGTAGTCGATTTTAAAATCTGGATCTTGAACTGATTAGCCAGTCGGATCTAGGAACCTCAAGATCAGCTCTTATTGCTAGGAGCTCAAGTGTAGATCAAGTCCCTTGCCATTTGTATTGTCGATAAATATGTCTTTGAATTAAGTGCTAGAGAGTTTTCCGTTTTAATCTGCGCAGTAAAGATCGAAAATTGGCCGAAGGGATCTCCCCTTAGACTCAAGTTGCTGTTGTAAGATGAGGATTGTGAAAGTTAGCTCTGTGAAGAAGGATTCTGGAAATTTAGCAGATAGCTACTTAATTTCTTCTTCGTTGGTAAAAATATTTTTTAAAAAATAAGGAGTACCCTTGGGAAGTTTCAAATGAGCGAATTCAATATGGAATAAATCATTAAATAAATAAATGTATATTAAAAAATTTTAGATTCAAATTTCTTAAAAAGTAATTGCAGAGAGATAAACATATTAACAAGTAATTGTGGAAAATATTCTACTGTATAAATTATAAATTAAAGCAATAAGTTTTAATTTAAAAGAATTTTGTGGATAATAGGGATCCTACATGTTAAGAATAAGATTTCACTTTAAAGCTTACAAATCAACTTAAATGCCGTTAGTTTCATGTGGGTTATTTGCTAAATGTAAATTTTCAAGAATCAGCCCTAGTAGCTCTTGATTCTATAAAACATCATTAAAAATAGCAAAAAGAGTTTACATTTGAGTATGAGTCCTTTAAGAATTCCATCAACCTATGAAAATCAACAGCTCCAGATCCATTAAGTGGCTGACCTAAGTTTTAATTCAACCCTTAATTTTCAAGCTTGTCCAAAAAGTTTAACCGTTAAGATAAAAAGTAGTCAACCAAGCCCTCTTGCATCTTCTACTCTCCATTAGTGCCTAGTAGTCTCCCTATGTATTTTAAGAACTAAGGGTTCTAAGATAGTGTCAAGAGATAAGTTTGAATCAAGTTTTGAGATTTCTCTAGGCTATTAGAGTTGGTGATCAAAACTCCACACGTGAAGTCTATAAAATTAGTGCTTCGTGGCTTATTTTGTCTTCTCTCTATCTGATCCTTCTTGGCTTTCTCAGACATGATATAATTGAACTGCTTCATAACTTCCTCTTCAGTGAAGGCTTCACTCTCTTTCTTAAATTTATTGACCGTCTTCTATCCAAGTAATCTCTGGAGGGAATTCTCCTAGCCTAGTTTCTTTATCCGCTCATTTGTAACTAAGCTCACTAATCTATTCTTAGAGGAGCGGCTTAATCCGAGCAGACTGAGATCTGTCTAGCAAGCCATATCCACTTTCACTCTTTTCTTGGTTCCGATCTCAAGCATCGACATGAAACTGCTTATAGTTTTTACTTGCTTGCTTCTCTCACTCTCAGTCTATTCTATGAGTTAGTTTATCTACTGATAGGCTTCTCTCATGTCTTGCAGCGAAGATTGCCTCTGTGTTGAGTCAGTAAGCTTTGATATCTCGCTTCTATATTCCTACACTGCATTCAAGCAGTTATTTCAATAAAATAGTAGAAAGGAGAATTTTAGATATGACTATTAATTAAGTAAGTGAGTTATTTCTCTCAACTGCTAGTCTTTCCATCTTTTGATTTATGCAGACTATTTCAGCATCGTGCCTCTTTTGAATGTTAGAGAGTTGGAAATTCAGCCTCTCTATCTCATCCTCCATTCTTGTTTGCTCCTCCTAAAGAGAGAAATTGTGAGACATTCAATTGTTCCACTAGAAAGAAGAATTCATTTCAAGAAGTTTATATGAAAGTTCTGATGATGGACTAGTGAGATTTTTATTTTAATTTAAAAAGATCATGGATCCTCATTCGAGTTACAAGTAGTATTAGTCTTAACAGATTCAGAAGAAAAAGAGAAACCTCAGAGTCAACAATTCCATAAATACCAAGTAGGATCTTGGGCAGAGTGTATCTTTCGAAGACTACTCATTTCAAAAGTAGTTTTCTCTTGTTATAGGCTTTAATAGGTTTTTAATTTAAAAAGCAAGGAGGGTAGAGTCATTCGAGGCAGAGGAATTTTTCAACTAACTTATCAACCGCTCAATAGCAAAACCAGTAATAATCTTTAAACCTTTGGCAGTTGAATGCCTCAACCGACTCTACCAATCTTAGTAAAATAAAACTAACTACATCATCAATATTTATTTTAAATCCTTCAGCAAATCTACCCTAAAATAGGCAAATTTAAAATCAGCATCACATTCTAAATACGAAGATGCACCACTCTAAGCGCATAGAGATCATAGCCAAGTAAAAGTTAAACGAGGTACTCGGGCTTAAGAAACCTGAAGTGAGTAGGACAACATCATACTCTCTCAACACTTCCGCCTCAAAATAGATTAGACGCTCTATTGCCACTAATAACGATCTGGAGTTAGAGAATAGCGAGTTCAATCAAGGCGGTGTTACTAAAACACTGTAAAGATATAACCCTTATGGTAAGGAGCAAATAAATGAGGACTAGGGTAAATAAGTAGGGAGATATGGAAGAGGACAAAGTGCTCTTAACAACTATCAATCTGGCTCCTATAACAGCTCGCTAAGTCAAGGACTGATTAGTCATAACTAGCAGAGATTCCTGAAGGAAAGGGAGATTGACAGCTTGTCAATTTAAATAAGACATGACTTGCCATTAACTAATTCCTAGCTCAAAACTCAGATGATCTCAAATGCATAGTCTAAGACCAAACTTATCGGCTCTTCCTCTCATTAAAATTCTAATTCAACTTTTCAAAGAGGTCTACAATAGAATTAAACTCTTTAGAAGCTTTAATTAGATATTTTAAATTGCATTTAATAAAAGCCTTATGCTATAAATACGGATAATGGGGCTCATTTTAAGCATAAGAATAATAAGTACGAACTCTAAATTGAAGATAATTTATCACTTATTTTAAGATTAAAATGAAAAGAGCTAGTTGAGAAAGATAATTTTCACACTTATCTTTTCTAATTTTACATTATAAAGATGGTGAATAAGAACATATAGATCTTCAAGCAGTAACCTCTTCTTCTGCAACTCAATAGCACAAGAATTTACTGAAAGCATTATCTGCGCTAAGTGGTACAGATCCTCACTCCGAGATATAATAGCAGTAGTTTCAGGCCTATTCAAGAAAATAGAGCATTCTAAATGATAGCAAAGAAACTTCAGTTAGCAGAAGAAAAATGAGTGGAATTAGCCCCAGTAGTGAATACAGACAGCTCTTAAAAGGCTCTCAGTTTATAACTAAAGATAATGCTTAAATAGTAGGCAGTTAAACTAACTCCAAGCGTCAGTTGAATAAGGCTGCAACCTTCGTTGATGAAAGAGATGAAGAAAGAGAGCAGTAGTCTTTTTTGCAAGCTTTGGGATTAGATCAGTAATAAATGAGCCTCGCATTTAGAATATGGATGTCGCATCTTTCAAAAAGAAGTTAAATTTTTGTAAGTGTACTTAGTATTATGATGAAGTATCAGATAGACTTAAATAGTGGTAGCTAGTCAAAGCTTTAGAAGTAAAACACTCTCTAAGATCGTGCGATTGATCAGGGAACCACAGAACTGAAAATGAGGAATCAGTTAGAAATCTAGGAATCTTTTCTCCCGAAGGACCAGTAGGAGTTACTCTCAAACTTAGTCTCGCCACAGAGCAAATATAATGCAGGTTAGCATAGTAATTTTCCCCATGCTCTCTCAGATAACCAGATTAAAAATTTATAGCTGCTAATTGTCATTAATTGGTAGATGTATAGAGCTAGATTTAGCCATTTAGAATCAAGCCAATTTATAATCGGTCATATAGTGCGGCTTCACATCAGTCCAAAGGAGCTCAAAGCAATTAAAGTAAACTAAGAGAAGACAAAGGAAGAATCTAGCTTAACAAGAGTGAGATGCGTTCACTATATGTTGCAAATGGCATTTATGAGGAGTCATAAGCACTGAGAGAAAAAAGTCCTGAGTCTGATGATGAAAAGGAGGAAAGGCTAAGAGAGGAGGATAGGATAAGCAAATTGAAAGTACTAAGTTAGACTGAATCTCAACCAGGAATATAAGAAGCATAAGGTTGCACTGAATACATAAATTATACATATCTATATCCCTATTTTATGAACAGTCTAACATCACTAAAGGAGGTCTCATTTGAATGGGATATTGCATTTTGTAAGAAAATCATTATGCTTACATTTAATTTTTAGACAGAGTTTTCGCGGGTGCTGAAGAATTTGCTCGCAAGTCAGTCCATCAATCAAGAGAAGCAACACTTTAGATTATTTGTTTACTTCAGTATAAAGAGCTCTACTCTGGTAGTGTGGCAGACAATGATGTGAAATCTGTTAAATCAGTAATGACAACTGCTGCTCTGGCTGGAGCTTTAGTCAAAATATTTTCTTATCTCTTTGAAGTCAACTAGAGTTTATTCAGTATGCACCCAGATGAAGTAATCTAAGAGCAGGCCCTGGAAGATGATTACCCAGTGAGTGCCTAAGAATCAATCGCCATCAAGAGCCATGCTAAACTTTGTGATACATTTTCTTGTTCTCTTCTTAAATGCGGATGAAGGACTGTCTTTTAGTAGATCGATCAGTAAGAATGAGAACTTTGGATTGAAGAGTTCGATGCTCTCACGCCAGTAAACGAGATAGGATCATAGACTAAATGAGGAGACTAGTTCACTTCAAAAGCAGAGTGTAGAACATTCAAATGTGAGGGAGGCTGTGCTTAAATTCATAAATAAGAAAGAGATGGCTCTCTACTTTGAAATCGCAGACTACCTCTCTCATCAGTTGAAACTAATAATTAAATTAAATAAATTATAATTTGATAATAATTTGAAGCAGAGAGCTGACAGCACTGTTTTGATAGATAGGCTGCTTATATTTTGAAAAATCCATCTTTTAAATAATATATTCCAAAGGATTAAAGATCTGACTAAGGTAGCCAGGAATTTTCTGGTGTTTTTGCTCAAAGATAAGCACTATGACCTTAAATACGACGACAAATAGAGCTAAAGTTATTTGACTAGTGTAAAAGAGGAATTAAAGAGAATATTTATTTATGTTTCATCTATTTATATAATAGGAAATGGAAGACGAGTAGGAGGAGGAAGGGGAGGGACGTGGTGTGATAAGGGCATATTTGTTTGACAGCTTGTGGAAGAGCATAATGCTGCTAGTAGATGACATAATATCTCACGTTGAGGAAACTGCCCAAGAGAGAGTTAACAAAGCAGTCAAAAATTATAAGGTAAGTTTGCACGATTCTTCTTTCTTAAAGTAATTTAGAGGTTAAATAAATAAAAAGTTAAAATCTGATTGAATAAAATAAAATTATTAGGTGTTATTATACTAAGAATAATCATAATAATTACTCTATTAATTTTTTAAATATATTAAGCTTATTTTTTATAAAAAGATGATTGAATGAATAAATGTGAATGGATTTGGGATTCATTTATAATAATTAAAAGATATTTGATCTATATTTATAATACAGGTAGAAGATAGGATATTTAATTTAATCAGTAGTCTCCCTCTTCCTCCCAATCGTTGTCGAAGTTTTACCTCCAAATAATTTATAAATAAGATCCTAATGTAATGACTGCCTTGAGAGTTGGTATATTGATTTCTCATTCCATCTCTCTCGTGAAAATTAACTTAAAGTAAAAATATTTATAAAATTAATGAAGGTGAGATGAAGGAGAGAGCAGTTTAATAAAATTTAATTTTTTTATGAAGGAAGGTAATCAGTCTCTCTAATCTTAATAGTAGTGGTAGTGATTTTATGATCTCTCCTTTCTCTCATCTAAGGGCTTTGATCTATAATGAACTTGAGAGTGACTCCTTTAGTCCCTATCATTTAGATATTCTTGGCTCAACTCATCTATCAAAGAATACTCTTTATCTTGAGGTTCAAACCTTTCAGCCTCATCTTCCTCTTCTTCTTAGTCATACACTAAATCTAGATAAAATAATAAAAGAATATTTTAATATCTAGTGGATTTGCGGACTTTGGTTCTTTAACGAAGAGACAGTACCCCTCCGAGCATTAGAAGCCAGGTCTGCACTGCATGTCAGTCACGCAAACAGATTTATTTAAATTCATATATAGAATATAGATTTAGGAGAGCTGGTTTCATCTTGATAGGAGGTGACTGAGACATCGCCAATTGGGAGTGAGAATGGATTTGTGGAGCTCTTCATAAGACTGGCGTACGCTGAAGCCACCTGAACTGAGAACTAGAAAAGTATATAAACACCATTCTCTTAATTAACTCTGCTACCTTAAATCTCAAATAGATAGAGTGGAATTTAAAGTTAAGATTATGAGTTTATCATCCACAAGACAAGAGCCTTTGAAGCACCTGTTATAGGGCTGTGCACAGTCTCTGTTGTATTTGCAAGTAGGTATCTCCTTTGCCTTTTGAGCGTTTGCTGCCAAGTCCCTGGGTAAATAGACTGTTACTATAATTATTTAATGAAATCTAAATGATTAACACCTCTCTATTTGTTATAGATCAGCTAGCACATCATTATCAATACAGAGGCTTTGATACACTACTAGCTTGACTTGCAGTCAGTCACTTTCTCGCACCCAAGTCTAGGATGACCATATTTGTTTCTTGGCACGTCCTCTTCTTTAAAATAAAGAATATGTTTTTATTTCTTCAAAAGCAGGCTGAGAAGTCTGCTGATTCTTTCTGCTCTTGTGATGCTGGTGGTGATGGCCTTCCTATTATCCAGAAGCTAAATTTAGTAAAAAATATTCTCAATAATTTATAAAGCTCTTTCATTTTGAGATACACTGATGCTATCTTCTTCATAAGCACTGTGTCCAAATCTGAGTTTGTTGTTATGACTTGCACTTGAGAGTGCTGCGAAGCCAACCACACTTAGAAGTAATATTGCCTTTTGCATTTTAAAAGTTTTATTATAATTATTTGCAAAGCACCCTTTAAATAATAAGTTGATCAGAGATTTTAAGTCTACATATCCATAAAATATTATAACTCTAATGAGCAAATAACAAATTAGAATGAATTGAAATCGAAATTAGAAATATAGTTTTATTTATAGTTGCTAAAATATTGAAAATAAATAGTATATCAAGTGGTGATGGAGATATTAGAGTGAGTCAGTCTACTCATGTGTTGTTGACTAGGTTTGAAGATGAGGGATGTGACTGAGGGATAGAGATGCTCCTCTTCTTTGGCAGCTGCTGTTCACTTGGCGATTGCTACTCAGGGTCGCTAGAAGAATGAAAATAAATTATTTGTGCGAGAATTGCTGTCCATGTTCTCTTGATCTATTAAATTAAAAACTATCTGCTTTATTATAGATCAGTGTGAGCATGAGTCGGAGACTTCTCCTGGTGCTTGGACTGCATGTGGATGTCTTGATCTTCCTCTTGTTCGAAACTGCTTTCGTGGCTCTCTTCACTCACCACCTGGTCTTTAATTATATTAAAGTTTATTATTTAACATAGTTTGTGATGTTACTTTAATTGAGCGCTTGGAGGAGGAAGCCATCTTACTTTCAGCATTGATGGCGCGATTTCCGATTCCTGGTTACCTGATAAACGGAGGCACTCTTACTAGGCACTTTCAAACTGGGAGATCAAGGAAACCTTAACCTATTCAAGTTAAGCAATTGATCTTTTGATCTGGCTCTTCAGATGATTCTTAGATTGCACTATTTCAACAGGCTATTCACTCAAACATAAATAAAGGATAAAGGCTTATAGAAAAGATAGAAAAGAAAAGTACACATACTTTAACAAATTTCACTCTTTTTTAAAAAATAAGCCTTTTAAAACTAAATAAATACTCCTTTCAATGTAACTTATTTGGCAGAAAAATAATTTTTAACAGAATTTCATAATAAGTATATTTGAAGGCTCTTGGAGGAGAGTTTGATGGAAGTTTGACTCTTGGAGTGAGAGTCTCTGCTGTGTAAGGAGGATATCAGTGGTCAAGATTTAGTTCTAGAGCTGCAGGAGCATGCTGCTAGTAGCCTATGATTGAAACCTTCCCTTCACCTGCCTAAACTTTTGAGACTGCTGTTCAAAATTCTTAAACTTAACACTACTTTAAAAGTGAAAATGCTTCTCACACTGAGTTTATCCAAGCGATAAAGTTCCTAAGCTGAAATATTCTGTGGACTTTCAGGATTCAAAACACCTTCAACTATCTCAGACCGATTATCATGATGATGATGAAAACTTGAATCCTGACTCTGATTTAGAGGGGCAAAGGATCTATGCTGCTCATCGTCATCCAAGATTGTTGTGTCAACTCCCATCAAGGAGGATTAATAAGTAGAAAGGATAATTTAACATTGGAGGCTTGATGTATTCCAGAGGTAAAGTTAGCTGTCTTCAAAACATCCTATAAATAATGAGTTTCATTAATCTTCTTAGATCTGAGTTCATCAAGCTAAGCGTAGGACAACCTTCCACTCTCATTATGCTGTTGCTGTGTTCCCCAAACAACATAGCAGAGAGTCTGCTCCCTATTTCTCTGATCGAAGATTTCCTGAAGGATTTTCTTGAGTCTCTATTTTTAAAATGCTTATTGACTTTATTCAAAATGTAGTAATAATCTAGGCTGAAGAACCTTGAGATTGATGTCCTCAACTCTAACTCCTGACTGTGAATTAGAAAGGGCCACTGACTTTTTATTTCTAGTCTGATTGTAGTTTTCACCCTCCTCTATATCTGCCTTGTCCAGAGCTGCCCTCCTACTGGACTAGGCAGGAGTGACTTGCTCGCTCTGGTACCTGGAAGAGTTCATGTTGAGCACCACAGCTCCAGTTGAATCTTCCTTAAAAATCTAGCTCTGATTTAAGCCTCCCTCTCTGCTTGCTCCCCCCTGCGCTAAGATTAGCCGTCTACAGTTACTTGATTAAATCGTTACAAGAGTATTTGATTTTGGTTTTAAAGTTTGATTTAGAAAGAGAGAAGGGAAGTAGCGAGTGAGGTGCAGAGATTAAACCAGCCTTTGGAGAAGGGCCTTGAATTATGTATCTCACATATGATAGTGGATATTGTGTGAGTTTGAATTTGATCCACCGGTATTTGCGGTTTAGGATTAGGAATACCAGAAAAGCAAATGCTACACCGACTTGGAATGAAATCAGCAAGCTTTTGCCAAGGGTGCTTAGGCGGGGCTCTTCTCAATAAAAAAGAAAAAGTTACAATTATATCTTCTGTCATCCTTTGAGTGGTTATGGTTTCCATGATGATCGACTTACCCAAGCACTCACTAAATTTAAGAGCTACTAATTAGATTGTTTATTGCACACACCAGTAAACTAATCATTAATCTGGTCCTCTGGCTGATCTAAGAAGTCAGATCTCACGCTCTAGTTGCAGGCTTAATGAACTGGATCTGAGACGTTGTATACATATTGAAAGTAGGGTAGCATGTCACTTGAAGCCCCCAATCCATAAACCAATATGCTTAAGAAAAATAAAATGTATCTTCGGTTAATTGAATGACAGTATGATGGCTGTAAATTGTTTAACTTGCAAGCCAATCAGGTTTACTCTGTAGTAAAAAGGCAATGAACGATCAATAAATTATGAGTTTTTTCTCTTCTCTTGAATATAAATAGATCTGCTGAGCTCAAGTCATTAAACACAGAAAAATAAAGCAGTGATAAGATAATTACTTTTAGAAGAGGTTTCAGAACTAGACGTCATGATCACTTATTTAACTATTTTTAGAAACGGTTAATTGTAATATATTTGTAGGCCACCTCAAAATTGAGTCCCAAAATAAATATAGTTATTTGCTATTGGTTATTTTGTTGTCCCATAGGAGCTACTGTTTGAAACATCTCTCCAGTCTATTCATTCTCCGCATAGTCACAAAATCTTGAAAACTATAAAATTATAATTATCCTTTATTTGCATAGAGCTACAAATTCAAGCTCTTGATGAGAAGTTTCTCTACATCAGTAAACTAGTTTAAGAAATTTTTTTTTCATTTGTAAAGAGCATTAATTTACCAGTCGAGTAAAAGAGCACCTTCAGATAAATAAAATGCTTAGAAGGTTAAGAAAGATTTATAATTTAAAAGATCAAGGAACTTTAAATAGTCACTGCTGTCGTCTTTCTCTAACTTAAAATGTTTCTCTTATTGAATTCTATATCCTTTATATATAACTGGATGATTTGGAAATTTTGAATGGACTTTGGGCTCAAGCTGGCATTCAGCTTTGCAACTGACACATTTAAAATAGAGATGTGTATTATTTTAAAATATAAATTTGGAGAGCTGAAGAAGTCATTTTAACTGAGAGCACTTTGGTAGAGATCGGGCTGGCCTAGGGCTAAGACTGAAGTGATTTCTATGGTGCGACTAAGATAAGGAATGAGTCTCCTGGCTTGGCTATCATCTACAGTCATTCCAGCAGAAGTAAATAAGTCACTCATATTTTTAAATAGTCTAATTAAGGAAGAAGTGTTTTTATAGACTAGATTTTAGAACACCTGAGAACTCCAGTCGATAGTCAAATCTATCACCAGTGGATCAGCTTGGATTAAACAATTTACATTTTAATCCTATATGTTTAAATCTTTCTTATAAAGATTGAGGTGAAGCTTCTAAAGATGAAGCAGTTCAGCTAGGAATCAACTTTCAAAAATCTTTACTACTTTATATTTTTAACTGATGAGGTTGGGTTTAAAGTAGGGGAGGACTCATTTAAAATTATTTAATAAGCTTTCAATTTTAAAAGACAGCGTAAGAGTCTCATTCGCCCAGACATCTATATGCATTTAAATGCAAATATATAACTACTATCTTGAGGACAGATTGCAAGTGTCAAGTTATTAAGGGTTGAGAGGCCAAGTGAGTAAGCATCTTAAGTGAATCCAGGGAAACCACCCGCTCTCAGAGTTTCATTTATCTGAGCCAAGCCTGAAGCCACATCTATGGATATCTGAAGCTCCTGATTCTGATTAGAAGCGTCTTTGAGAATACAAAAATAATTAACTATCTTTGAGGAGTATCCACTTACAAAGCTTGTTGAAGTATATAAACTCATTTCATTCAATTTATTCATTAGAAGCAAAGCCGTAGTGGATAAGCACCATCCAGGTGCTTGGATAATAATTTTTTAATATTTTCTTCATATTTTTTTAAATGCTGAGGGTAAGGAATAGTATGAGAAAGCGACCAACGTTCATATGAGGATATTTGGACACACACACGTCAATAGAATGGATTTTGATTAAAATTATAATTAAAAGAAGCCTCTCAAATAATTTATAGCTATTTTGGTAAATCGTAATCTCAACAAGATCACTTTAAAGCCTAAAAAATCATATTTAGGAAATTAAAAAATAAATATAGTTATCTTAATCTCCAAAGGATCAAAATGATAGGCACTCCTACTACTACATCTAGTTATATTGATTACAAAGTTTATCAGTTCACTCAGCATTCTCCAAAATTCTGAGGCTATAGATCTCAAAGACGCTTCTTAACATGCGATATATGGAATAATTTGTAATGTTTACTTTAATTTGTAATTGATATCCTGAGGCTCCTAGAATTGCTGCTACGAAGTCTTCCTTACTAAATAATAACTGAGGATTTAAATAAATTATTTTTATCTTCTTACAACTGTTACAAGAATAATAAAGAGAGCCGCTGCAATTAACAAAAGCACCCCAGAAATTAAATACACACATAATTTATATACTACATTGATATAGCTTATTTTAAAATGATGGAGAGGAATAGTAATGTTATATATTGATTGATGTTTTTATAAAGAGGGTTTAGCTATTCAACTCCACTATGAAGACTAAACTTAATTCGAACTTATATTTTTCATAAGGAAAGAGTTATATTTAGTTTATGGTGGATGCTTTCTTGGGTGGAGAGTACTGAGTCACGAGAATTAACCTTCTTAAGAAATAAATATTCATTTTATTTATAGAATTTGGGATAGATTCTGCTGAGACGCTCCGTAATCCATGTCACTTACTATCTACACATTCACCCATGTCAGGTTCCTGTCATAGCTTATATTAGCTATGGGTAAAAATAATTTTAATATATTGTAGATGACTATGTTGACAGTTTCATTTGCAGCTATATCTCTAATAAGTATAATTTAAACTTGGCTTTTAAAGTTATTGTATCTTCCGGAGAGAAGAGAGTCAATCTCAAAATATCTTAACTCCAACTTTATTTTTTCTTAATCTTGCATCCTCCTGATCTCCAACCCTCTTCTCGCTGTTAAAAATTTAAAATAACCTCCTCAGTTGTTGATCTCATACCATATGTCTTTTTCCTCAACTACTTTCAATCATTCTTCTTAATTATATTTAAAAACCTACTTGAATAGAACTAGGCTGCAAGTCTATGAAGTAAATAGAGCTGGACTCAATTGGTAAAACAGACTAAAGCTCAAGTGCAGGTTCCCATAACTCCTCTCAGATAGAGCAATCACAGTCGCTGTAGAGTTAACCATGCTCTGATTCTAAAGGATGACACTCGACTAGTACTCCAATATACAAAATATATTAAAGAGCGATTATGAAATATTAAAATGTATTTTGTTATGAATGACACCTTGATGGAGGTGATAGTTTATGGCTTGATTTGGTATGCTACTTTGCAAGGCATTCATAAACATTTTATTGCAAAATATAAGAATCTAGCATCTGTAGGGTGCCTGCTACAACTTTCCAGACTTTGAGTGAGGCTGGGTAGGCAGTGGCATATAGAGGATTTACTACAGTCAATACATCTTATAGTGTATATAAAAATAATAATTGTACAGGTATGTTCCAAATGTTAACTGAGGTTTAATTATTATCTTTGTATTTATGAAAGAATATAATTGTATAGAGGTCACATTTGAATTACTTTGACCATCCTTGCTGGACCTCAAAGTATTAATTTACGTAGTTTTTCTAAAAAAATAAGTTTATAAATAATATAAGTCAACGAATAAGTCTGAGCTTTTAGCTACAACAAGCGAACCATAGCTATCTTCGAATTGGATGACTCTTAAATACAAAAATATGAATTTTCTTTCTCCATATTTTTTGAAAATGACAGGCTGAGAGTCTTCATCCTGCCTGTAATATCCTCAAATTATAATAAGTGTTAAATCTTAAAATAAGATGAGATTTCTTAATAAAAGCTATTGTATTCTAGGTCAGAAATGAATTCGATAGAGAACAAGTCTTTTGCTGCCACCGCTGGAGTAAATATCTGAAAATTCAACCCACATACGGCTATTGTAAGAATGAAACTAAGAAGAAAATAAAAGTTACCATTCTAACCTGCATGTTTAAAGTATATAATAACTTGCTATCATTAAATTAAAAATGTTGTTTGAGCATTTCAAATTAAGTTTTAATTTTTTTGAACTTTGAAATATAAATTACAGTACTACGCTTTGGTAAAAGTCATCATCAAAGATAAAGCCAGGCATTTAGTTGCAAAGCAAAGGAGGATTCTTCTCAAAGTATAGATTTATTTCTCTCTTAACATAAGTGTGAATGAATTTTGAATATAATAATTTGTTCTTCTTATTTTTAAAGTCTTAAATTTTATAGATGCAAATTTAGAAGTAAGTTGGCAATGAAAAATAAAAAATTAAGTGTCTTAGTGATATTTATTTTCAATTAACTGTGACTTTAAAAATAAAATTATAAAGCATATAAATAAAAATGACTTGAGATTGCGTAGTGAGGGAGGCGAATGGCGTTGAATTAAGGAAATCAGAATAGACTACAACTGAAGTCAGAATACTTAGCTGCTTCGTTGCGTAGAAATAAGCCACATTTTAAATAAGCATATTATGTTTTGCAAATTTTGTGATTTTGAAGAAGATAGGTGCACTCAGTGAAGGCTGCACATTTTTAAAACTCATAAATAATTAATTCTGAGAGTTGTGGGATTTAGATAACGTTCAATTTTTATATGCCGCTAAATATGCTCTGAACTCCGTTAGCTTATTTTTAGAATTTAAAGAAGAAACATATTTTTCTCTTAGCTTGATAAGGAATTGAAATCTCTGCACTATATAATAATATTTTGTATATGAAATTTATTTACTTATTACTAAAGCCATTTGCAATAGCATTAATGTTGAAAGTTATCACTACAACTGCTTGAGATGCTATTTTAAGAGGGGCTGTGAATCTAAGTTTCAGATTTCCATAGTACCTAGTAGTACCTGCGATTAGTTCACTACTCTGGTAGTCCAATCAATATATTTATAATTAAAAATACAAGAAGTTTATAGAATAATTCTGTATTTTTGTGAATGAAGCAGAGATATCTGTAATATAGGCAGGTAAGGTGTAAAATAAATTCTTTTGAGAATATAAATTTGGTGTTGTAGTAGACTTAACATGGTTAAGTAAATATTTATGGTATTAAAATGGTATGAGAGTGGATCCATAGGTGACTGACCACACCTGCTAAGTTGCTTTGAAATAGGTCACGTATTGAGGATTGGTAAATACTTTGCACAACATTTACAGATTTAAATTTTAAGTAGTGGTAACTGTGACGTTCCAAATGTTCACAAATACCACTCCCATTGAGTTATAGTAAGCACTCTGCATTCCATAGTCAAAGCAAATATAACTTTTTAAAAGTAAGTATTTTAGTTGACAGAGCTAGTTGAGTTGCTAAGTATCACCAAATCTTAATAGTCTTGGTCAAACTATATTCATATAATAATGATTTATTGTAAGATTAATAGAGTTTATTCTTGGCTGTAGACTGGAGTCTTATCTGAACTATTACAATAAATAATTCTAGCTTCATACACTTATCTAAAATATTATTCTCCACTATTATGGCAATAGTAGTTGTCATTAGTAGAAGGAGCATTAAAGTTTAGGATGAAACTATCTGAGCTCTTGATATAAGAGGTCAAAAGCTAAAAGCTGACGCCGCACGCTGACTAACCTATAATCATCTCTAACAAAAAGAAGCTTGATTACCTCCAGTGTACACATTTAATAAGTATTAAAAATTATTCTTCTAAATTAGATTTGAGCATCTGAAGTTGCAAGATTAGCCACTAGCTATAAGTAAGTTTGCAATCCAAAATAATAAAATAATTTCCAAAGGAGTGCTGTGACCAAACAGTATATAATTTTACTGTAATTAAACAAAATAAACAGAGCCTGCGTTTGTATATTTGCATGAAAACTTAAACGTTTTTAATTATAGATATCTATCTGTTTGTGGAGTAATTCTTGAATCTACATTCTTAATCTTCAAATGATACCACCAATCTCTTTGAAGGAACTATTTTAGAGTCAAAATTTAATTTCCCCTGTGTGTATTAAGAAAACTTGGGAAGTAAAATATTTTGATATATCATCAGAATCAAATATCACTCAATCTCAAAAAGAGATATCTCATTTAATAAAATCTGATTTAATATCCTGTTCAGATTTATTCCAATGCCTTGAAAGTAAATTCTGAAAATTATTTTCATCTCAATTTAGATATTTTCATTAATCTTTGGATTTTGCTACTTCTTATTTAAATCTCTGATAATAAAGATGATTTTTAACTTCTTTCTAATTTGAATTGTATCTTTGAATAGAACATAGTGAAGTAATTGATTGTGTTACATATGTTCTTGCTAGACCAAAATATTAAAAAAAATTATTAAATCTATCTCTCATATTATTTGTAGACTCTTAAATGGGTTATTCTTGAAGTTACTTATCAAATCACTTAACTTTGACCTCTAAAGCATCTCTGCTAAGAGATTGAGGAAACTTCACTCTCGCTCATTCGTAGAGGGAGCGACATTCTCTCTCAGTACTTGAAGAGCTCTCTGAAGAAGTTCTTCTTCTTTGAGTGGGTGGGGGGCACTGGGTTTCTCAATAAAAATAATTTAATTTCCACCAACGCAGACTCCAAACTCAATGCAGTGAGCACCGTTGAGGCATTCCATGTTGTTGTGTTTAGGGCCGCAGTGAATTCCATCGGCAACAGGGGGCTCCACAGTTTAATATTTCATATTAAAAAATATTAACAATTGGGTATGTTTGAGTATTCATTTAATTCTTAATAAATTATTTTATTTTTAAATGGATTTTAAATGAAATATGTATAATCTAATTTGATACAGTTGTGGGTGGCTTAGAAGGTTTGCCTGGAATCAAAATACAATTTAAACTCTTATTTACTTTATTATTTTGTGCTTGTTAAACAACTTGTTAATAAACAGTTTATAAATTAAATTAGGAATTGTTATTTCTTAATTTTAATGTTTGAATGCACATGCAGAACTCAGTGCAGTGGTGATCAGAGTCGCAGTCATTGCTGGATTTGCAATCAATTTACATTTATTTAAAATAAGTTATTAGTTTCCTTAATTAAATATGAAATTGTAAAGCCAATTAAAAAGTTGCTATGAATTACGATAGTTATTTCCTTCAATTATTACAGCTTTTATTTTCTTCTTGAATAATTTAATAATTTGGGAATGAATAATAAATGATATATTATTTATGAGTGGTGGCCATCGGTGGTGTCTGCAGCCTCGCAGTTACCGAAGCCAACTGGTTCATAAATTTATTTATAGTTGCAATTTTAACTGAACAAAAAAATAAATTTATAAATTAAATCAAAATTTAATAAATCGAAGTCAGGATAAGAAAAAAATTACTTTTTATTCTGAGAGCCCTCTATCTTAAAATGGCAATTTTTATGAGTAGAAGCACAAAATTTCACATTATTTATGGCATTGTATATTCTTAAAATATTATATAGAGTATCTATTCAGATTTTATTTTTTAAAAAATTATGCGTTATTTATTTTTCTCAAAATTTTTATGAAAAATTCGAAGCAGACTGTTATTTTTTAAATGTTGAATTAAATATATATTTACCTTATGCTGTTGAGCTAATTCTAATCCTTAATAATTATATTCAGTCTCAACAACGGGGAGGACGGGGAGAGTAGGGGGAGTTAAATCCAAATTTATTGCTAAATTAATAATATTTATATAAAATAGAAAGAAAATAATGTTTTAATTTTAAATGAGATTGATACATTCATTTTCTTTTAAAGGGATTTATTAGAATAGTTTTTAATTTCTTTAGCCGTTTTAAAATGAAGCACACACAGATAAAAAGTTAATAGTAATATATATATTTGTAGTGATTTTTACTTTACTTTAAGTTTTTGATTTAGTTTGAATATACTTTTTGGATTGAGTGGGTTGCTTTGGGGCGCCAATATTAAAATATTAAAATAAAATATAGAATTTGGGCCATTGATACAGAAGCAGAACTCGTTGCAGTGGAATGCAGAGTCGCAGTCATGGTTGGTCTGGCATTTGTGGTTTTAAAATTTATAAATAATTTATGATTTTCTTTAGTGACGACTACTTGGAGCAGTCTCCAAATCCGTAGGGAGTGTCGAAAGCATGAGGCTGAGGTTGGGCGTGAACGCAGTACTGGAAGTCGTTGCAGAACATCTCAGATGAGTTGCAGTCAGCGCTGACGTTGCATCTGATGGGCTCGGCGTGGGCGGGCTCCTGCTTGAGGAGGTGCTTCATGCTGAGGTGAGCGTCGGCGAAGCCAACAACTACGAGGGCGATAGCGGTGTAAACTATCCAAGTTAACTTCTTTTTATAAGAAGAAGATCTAAGAATGGTTTAGATGATTCTCATTTCTTAGTTTGGAATAACCACATTATGAAATGAAAGGATATATATAGTTTGGAAGAAGGGATTCTCTTTAATTAAATATTATTATAATCAGCTTGTATCCACTTAATAAATACTCCTAACATATACTTAGTCACCCACTCACCAACTCACTCGCTTTTTATTCCTTTTATAAAGTAAGTTCATTATCTACTCAGCCACTTAATATTTGAAAAACTCTTTAATTAATTCCCAAGGTGTATATGAAAGTGTAAGTCTGTTTAAAAAGATAGAATAATGTAATTAAGCCAGAGATTGCTGAGAAGAAACACATTAAAATGTAGTAATTAACTTTTAAAATAAAATAAATTTACGAAATTGTTAAAGTCTGCTAGCTAAAATAAAATATGGCACCAATTTATTATGATTGTGCATGTGGATAGCTAAAGCAGTAATTTATAAATAAATGGTGGGCAGATAGCCGCATGAGAATAATTCTCTGCTTGAAAAGATAGTCCAGGTTACGATGGTGTTGGTGCGTTTGCGATTAGTCTGTGTGTTCTTCCAAGTTAAAGATAAGATAAATCTCTCTCACACATCCTATTAAGAAGAAAAAGTAAAGATCATATAAATGAGATGACAATTAAATTGACATCCTCATTGGAGCGATGTGGTGCTAGATGTTTAGTTTATCTCTCACTTAGTCAAAAGACCTGTTGGTCATGTACCCGCCTGGGATTCAGAAAAGTTATCAGAATAGTTCAACACCTCGACTCAAAACAAGCAAGCAAGTCTAGAGTCGAGGCTGTATGTGTAGCATCTTTCTTCAAAGCTAATTAAATTATAAGCCATGTCATAATTATCTTTCCTGTGTATAGGTCGCAATTCAAATTAGCCCTATAAAGGTGTAAGCCTGTGTTATCACTTTTGTAAAATTTGGACTTACGGATCCTTGGGTTCTCTTTTCAATGAGGAGTATTCTATGGTAATCATCCCTGTTAAACGATACTGAGTTATTTACAAAGGCAACTAGTTGCTACTTCTCATATCCTTACTCCAAGAATGATGCCGCCACTCAAGTGTCAGCCATTTTTAGGCGTAGTCTGCCATTATAGTAGCCAATCACTTGGTGCTTCAGTCATTCTCTAGAAGTCATTGAGGATAATCGAAGAGCAGATCTAGTTGCCAGTGCGTGTGACAGCAGTAAATGAAAGTGAGAGTATATTTAAGATATGATTGAAGTATCTTCCAACTGTTGATCTCTCTGAGAGTGAGAGTTTTGGGTGGCAGTGGAGTCCGGAGGAAGTAAAAGTGGTCAGCTTAGCTGAAGTAGTTGTTGCTACTCTCATCAACCATCCACTTTGCCTCCTCATCGTTACTAAAAAATTAACTTCATTTTATGAAAGGTTGGTTTATTCGTTCTCCATCCAGCCCTAATACTCTCCACAATAATAAAAATTATTTCTCCTCCTTCAGATGAGAATTGATCTTAGAAGGGATCAAACTCTGGAAGATTGTTGACAGGAAAACTCAAACCCGGATCTTCATGCTACCTACTTAAGTCATTAGAGAAGAGTTTAAAACAAACATGGTCTTAAAATGATAGTTGCTGCTAATAAGTTATAGCTTTAGATATATTCTAATGAGGGAGAAATAAATTTAATTATATTTTAAAACATATATATTATAAAAATCTTTCGAGGAATAAAAATTGCATAAGTTCAAAGTTGAAAAGTTATATTCTGTGATTTTAAAGTTAATACAAATATGAGACACTTTTAGAAGTTACTTATTTCAGATAAGGGCATATATTCAGATTAAGAATTCAGATTATCTGACAGTTTTCTGAGATTTCTTTATGGACCGCTCAAAATTTAAAGATAAGCGAAAGCTATTAATGATAATGCAATTCAACTTCAGCAATTATAATTGTCTTTTGTAAGTTGAAGGAATCTAAATATATAGATATTTAATTATAATAAAATATTAACGTAATAAAACTTAATTAAAACTACTTACAATTGCTTCTTTTGGAGTTGATTAAATTCCTACATTAGCACTAATCTGAATCTTTTTAATTTTCTTCGCATATCAGTTTTTGTAGTACATTTTGGGGACTGTAGCCGCTTTTTAGCAGGATCCTAGATTTCGAACCCTTACTACTAAGGAGTGAAAATTAAGGACTTCCCTTTCAACTTTCTGGAGGTAGCTTGCTTTCCTCGAGTGATTGTAATTTTCTTAGATGTGACGATTAAGAGCTGTGTGGCTTCGTCATTGCTGAAAAAGTTTAGGTCCTTCATATTTCAAGTATGATTATAGTAAAGCTAGTAATTTAATATTATAAATCTAGGAGCGAAGCCACACTTATCATATCCCAATTAAACCACATTATCCATGAACTACTCTTACCTCTCAATCGTTAATCAAATTCACCACAAATCAGTGTATTTTAGAGTAATTACGATTAGGAAATTAACAAAATGTGAGAGTTAGTGAAATTTTAACTGAAGTATCACTACTGTAAAGTCTTCTGGTTAATTCTGGATATTAAGTTGTGAACTTCCTCGGGCTTTTTCTTTGAAGAAGTGATTATCTTTAAGATTTTTTATCTTAGAAGCTCTCTCCTTCTATCTTCCGTGAAATTGCTATCGTTTGCTTCTTTAATTAGATTATCTGAAGGTGACACTTGTACTTATGAATTTCCTAAATCATTCCTCAAACCACTTGAAGCCTTGAGCTAGTTGAACTTTTGCTTTTTGGTCTGAAGTCCTTCACTCTACTCTGGTTTCGCAATCTTTGTGTTTAGGATAGTATGCTCCTTGTCTAAAGAAAAGAGGTTCAGCTTTTGGGGAAGAGAGTCATCTAGTGTCGAGTGCAAATGATTGATATTAAAACTTATGATCAAACAACAACTTCATTTTATCTCATTCTATGAATGATATTCAAGCTAGCTCTTTTATTGAACAGAAAGTCTAGTCGCTTGCTATCGGCTTGCAAGGTAAATACTCGAAAATTCAATGTTAAACGAAATCATGTAATGATGTTAGGGTTGGAGAGCTGAACTTAATTCTAGCTCTGCAGATGCTTCTCTTTCAACTTGGGCATCTTAGCAGTACTCGTTCCTGGCTTATTTTCAACTTCCTTGAGATACATAAACGGATTGTCTATACTCATAGCCTCAATCTTGGTCTTGATATCTTTGACAGCTGAGTTCTTACTAAGGGTGTTGTATTTGTCAATGAACACTTGGCTCTAGTCTATGAAGAAAGATAAGAACTACTTCATATAGAATTATAACTTACTCTACATCTGCTTTCTCTTGAACATGGAGTTGTGGCTGAATATCTTCGAGGGATCTAGGGCCTGCATGTCAACTATGAGATTATCGTTTTGATAATTGCTGCTTGAAGTGTGCCGTCCACTCGCATTTAAGGTGCCTCCATTTCTTGATCCTTCAAAAGTCTAATTCAGTTTTCTCTAGTTGGTGTTCATGAAAAACTTCTTGTAGAGCTTACTTTGTGCCCAGGACATATCCTCCTGGTCATGGAAAGTTTTCAAAGACAAACCAGGCAACACTCGATTATTTATTTTATAATAAAGCTTATATATTCATGATCGATTCTTTGGATCTTAAGACTTTTGAAGTGGCTTTTGAATGAGATAGTCTTCGTTTTAAAGTTGATTAGAATAATCCTTAACTGGTATCGCTCTCGCTTAGCTAAGCAGCTTTTTAAGTTCCAACTCCTTAAGATTTGGCCTACTCAGTTTCTCTAGGTTGACAAAGCGAGCCTCTCTCTTACCTTGTAGCGCGAGATCCATAGTTAGATCCCTAGTATTCTCGAAGTTGTTCTATCTCATCTTGACTTGAGTCCTGTCAAATATCTGTCTATCATTCCATTTAAAATCAAGAACTTAAATTACAACTTGAATGTATATGTTCTCCATTCTTTAACTTGGTTCTTCTACCACTAGAGAAGTCTCTCTGGTGAGATTTCATTCTTTATAACGAGTCCATCTTTTTAAAGTGGCTGAGTAAGATTAAAAGAGGAAGCTAGCTTGTCTGCAGCCTTAGTGGAGTTCATTTCTTGTTCCTAATACGCATTTCCACTTTAGATAAGGCTTCTCTAAGGCAAAAATATTTATAATAAAGTGAAAACACGAAATATGCTTTGCAAATGAGTGATTGACCTTCTTTGATCTATATTTGATTAGTTAGAGAATATGTTGAAAATAGTTTACTGAGTCCAGAGTTCTGTGACTGTCTGAGTGATTAATCATTTAGGAAGTCTGTATTCCTGCTATACTCTAACAGCTCCAAAGCGTTCTCTGGAGTTTGAATTTCTCCAGTCCTTTACTAAGTAATGGACTTGTGAACTTTGTTTAGAGCTATGGCTACTTAATCTGGCAGGTACACTCTTTCTTAGGAACTAAACAATTGAAATCGTTTCAGAAATTAAAAAAGCAGATTGAGTTTGAATCTTTCTTTAAAAGGCAGAATAGTTTATAACTCAATCTTTTGATTAATTAATGTGCTTACTTATTAAGCTCCCTCCTTTTCTTTTGTAGTTTCTCTCTCCTGACTGCATCGATCCAAGCAAGGTGCTGAGTCTAAGCTGAAATCTTAGGAGGAGAGGCAGCGTTCAAAGTCTTCGACATTAAAATAGATAATGAAAAAATATTAAAAGGATATTTTATAAAATTTCTACAGATTATTTATCCAAAATATAGACAATAAATATCAAATAAGATAGATTTTGAAATTCCATGAATTATATTTGTGTCTTCTCTGAGTATTCCGATTGTTTATAGCTTTAAAATTTTAGAAATTTAATGAAATGAGTGGTATCAATAGTCTGAGCCGCAACTGTTGTCGAACTTAATGATTCCCAATCTTTTTAAAAGTTTCTCCAGTAGTTCATTCTCAACTGGCTTTACCACTATAAGAAAATTATTAAGAGGATGATTAAAGCTTACTGAATTCACTCATTCCTGATCTGAAGCACTTCTGTTGGTAGGTGTCAGTCGAATGAGCAGTCAGCCCAACAATATAAGCTTTACCAAAAAAAAGTACTTAAATATATTCCTTTTCTAATTAGCTTAGTTTGTGTTTGGGATGGCAAGTTGCGCCTCAAGTTATCTGATTTTAGTACTCGCTTCATAGCCATCCATGATAGGCATGGATACGTCCATAAAGATGAGGTCATAGTTTTTCCTGTAGCATTTCTTGCACTCCAAACTGTCAAGCTTTGCTCTCACCATTTCAACTGCCTCCTGTCCGTTATAGCCCTATAAAATTATTAAACCTTACCACTTCAACTTACCGAGTGAATGATCAATAACTTCTCTATATATTTATATGCAATTTGAATGTTAATGCTATGCTGTACTGCCAATAAAGTCTCCAGCGAGAAGATATTGAAGTTATTGTCATCGATAATCAATATCCTGATGCAGTCGCATTTCTAGTACTAGGTCATCACTTGCGGGGGATCGATCATGTTCATTAAACTAATGGGAGGTAGGATCTTGCTTATCTCTGCCACATCTGCTAGCTAATCAAACTACTCGTCCGTTATTTGCAACTTCTTTTCTTCCTCAGTCTGCGGTGTTTCTCTGTTGCTCGTTTGGTTCAAAAGCTAGGCGTGACTATGATTCTACTCCTGATTGAACACCAATCTTTGATGAAAGTAGGGTATATATACTGTAAATATTTTTCAGATGAATCACAGCAGAGCCTTATCCTATACTGAGCTATCGTTATCGGTTTTGGACTGCGAAACCGTTGAAGTGAGTATCTTGGGACTGACTTATTAGCAACTCGTCTCCTCCCTAAGAGTCATTCAAGATTTAAGGGGCTTCATTAGTTCTTGTCTGCAGTTAATTGCATAGTAAATTATTATTTGCTCTGCTTACAGTTGCAGCCCTTTATCTATTAATTAAGTTAATAAGATGTATTTAATCTATTTTAAGTGAGATCGCTACTCTCCTATCGTAATTCCTAATGACTTTATTGATTGTTATTTTCACGTCTGCGGATTACTTAAGTTGCACCTGTTTCTCCAAAGCCTCTCTAACTTTCAATAATTTCTTTTCGTTGCAACTCAATCAATTACTGGTAGGAAAAAAAAGTTAATGATGATTGAATTGATGATGATGGTGGTGTTGGAGTACTTGAGTTTATATTTGGTGTAGATCAAGTGTGTAATCCTGTGTGTGTTAATTGAACTCTGGACTTTGCGCGACTGGAGGATGGACGGGGGTATCAATTTCCAATTCATTAGGCTGGGGTGAGACGTGATGCTGCTGCTTTTGGATCGCTGTATCTTTATACACTAGTGAGTTGTACTGATTGCTTTAATCAAAAATAAGTAAACGGTCTATTATATAGATAGATGGCTTGTTTGCATAGTGTTGTAAGACTTTGTATTTATGATCATCCTCTAGTCCAACATCAAGTCTGAGTTACAGTTCTGATGGTTGCTGTCCCCATAAGCTGCTAAGTGATAGGGTATACCTTGATAGGAAATGGAACTGTAAGCGTTGCTGTAGTTGCTTGAGTCATCTATAAAATATAAATTTGCTTGAAGTAGTAATCTAAGTTTGTATTTTGTTTGTATCTTTATTAAACTTGTTAACTTTCTTTATAAATTCGAGAATATAAAATTTATTATCCAAAATTTTTGCCTGTTTAGTAGATCATAAATAATGAGGAATATTGCTTGGTTACTGAGAAACCCCAGAGGAGGTAGTTATTACTGAGAGAAGAGATAAATAAGTTGAGCTAACTCTTTTTCTATCTCTGTGACCCTTTTAGCATATTTTCATATTAATCGAGATAAACTATGGAAAATAAGCTTCCTTGCTTAAGAAAGCTCAACTGACTCCCGAGACCATGGAATAGGAGAAAGCAATTTTTAATCTAAAAAATTATAAAATTTTACATAATGATTGAGTTATTTTAGCTACTCTCTAAAACATGATCTTAGAGTCCAGAGATATTTTAGACAGGATTTTAGCTAAATTTACTCTTCAAGTAAATTTTTAACTTTTTTTATTAATTTTCTCAAATAATTTAACTTTCTTTTAGATTTTGGCATCTGTTTCAGAGTACTGAACATCTTCAAGATTTCTACTACCGATTTCCATGAAAGTTTAATTCCTGTGTTCAAATAAAATTTGAATAGATTTCGCTATTCATTTATAATTAGTTTTAATTAGGTTTATCTTTAAGTTATCAGCATTTTTTGGCTATTCTTCTCTCAGATACTCCTAATTCATTGACTACTTCTAAGTTTTCATTCCTTATTCTGCAGATCCATTTACTAAATCAAGTTGCGTATTCGATTTGGCTTCATCAAGCCTCATCTTACTGCCTGCTCCTCTCACTAGAGATTTCTTAGAGGTGGTGTTTAAAAGCAGCGGAGAGGAAGGATTTTACTCATTCCTCATTCTCAATGCATGATCAGTTAAATTTATAATCTGCTGGCTAGCTCCGATACTAAAAACAAATGCTCATAATAAATTTCTCATTATCTAATTCTTTGAACTAGGCTTATTTCTACTGCCTGCCCCAGCACCTCCACTAAGTCCAGAGTTCTTAGAGGGAACAGAGAGCTCAAAGAAAAAGGTAGTTCCTTAGCCAAAACTACTATCCACCTTCAGCTTACTGTTCATCTATTGAAGTATGTTGTCACAGATTGTCAAGCCAAGACCAATTCCAGTCGGGTTTATCTTATCATTCTAATCTAGCTTTCCGAAAAACTTGAATAACTTCTTCTGGTCCGACTTCTTAATTCCAATGCCCGTGTCTATCACATAGAACCTTATCTGAATATGTCTCTCCGCTTGGTCGTCATCTTTATGCCCTGGTGCTTACAGCCAACCTGAAGCTTGTTACCCAACACTGGTCCCATCAGTCCCTTATCACAATTTAAATTTACGCATGAATTGGTTGAATGTCCCTATCCCAACCCGCCGGCGCCGCCTGCTACAGGGAGGCTTTAGGCCTGACAACATTGAATTCCCCAAGTTTCTCAACCTTTATTTTGATATAGCCCTTGGAAGTGAATTTGAGTGAGTTTTAGACTAGGTTACTACTATTTGTATGATCCTCTCTTTGTCAAAAGTTATAGTCTCCTCTAGGATCTCTTGATCGATTTCGATTATTCTAAAATTTTCAAGTTTAGAAACTACTCATTACGAAATTTATTTAGCAATACCTTCTGTAAGTTGAAAATTAAATATTTTCTTAAGTAAGTTCTTCTTGGACATTTGGATGCTGATGAGATCAAACTAAAGTCTACTATGTCGTTGATCTTGAACTGCACAGGCTTTAAGAGAACTTCCCACTCCGAATCTAGAAATAGTCCAGAGTATCGTTTACCAGGTACCTCAACAGCTGAGTTGAATTCTTTGAAACCGGATCCAAAGATCTGCGTCCTTGTCCTTGATGATCCACTCTTTTAGGTTTTGAGGGTTCTTGACCAACTTAGACTGCATCATCTCATGCATCATGATTATCGAATGCAGAGGAGTCCTCATGTCGTGGGAGGTTGAGGCTATCATGATTCAGAAGCTTAGTCATAGATCGTTATACTGACTACGAATAATCTAATATTTCTAATTTCTTGTACTCTCAGAATTAAAATCTCAGTGTTATCTCTTATAACAAAGAGTTTGGCGAGAGTCTGCTTAAACTTGACTTCCTTGGATTTGATTTCAATGTGAAGATCACACTCCTGGGAATTATCACTGCTTGAAGATTTGCGGTTTTTGGAAGAGAGCGTGAGTTTCTACTCGTTAGATTTCATATCGAAGATGCACTCCCAGAGAAGAAAGAATATAGATAACTTTATAAAATTTTAAATCATTATTAAACAGAGAGTTGGCTTGATTCTTGAAGTTTTAGGCCCTAAGAATTCATCATTGAGGATGGCTCTGTGCTTCTCTGTCCCTCCAAGTCTAGACCTCCTTGGATTCGCTCATTGAAGGTTTGCTAATCAGATAATGAAACGCATAAGTAAAGGTAAACAAAGATATGGAAGCCATCATTAGAGAGTCATCGGTATAGTTCATTTGTGAGGCCACCGCCGTGCAAGAAACTGCTTCATGGTCGCAGAAGCTGGAGTCTCCCGGATCCTCATCCTAATTGATTTATTGAATACGTTTGGGTTATCCGTTTTCTCGAAAGTCTTAGAAAGTTACTCAAATTCCTCCATCTTATCATTCTTATGCATGATTTCTGGTTCCATGAGTTGCTTCCCCATCCCGTTGACAAATAAATTGCTTTGAGAGTGGGATTGGGAAGTGCTTCCTACCCCTAGTGCTGAGGGTTAGAGCTGCTAGAGGAGAATATCTTGATTAGAGAGTTATTTGACTAGAGAGTATCTACTCCTCAGGATTGCTTATGATCATAAGGGGGTCTGGGAAGAGCTTCAAAATTTCTAGCAAATTCTAGTTCTCCTATATTAAATAGTTTAAATTGTAAGTAAGTTAAAACTGAAATTCATTTTTTTAGTTAGAAATTAGGTTTATTTTACTGAATCTTGCGAAAAAAGCAAAAATCAGATCTTAATTTATTCCAAGTATGTACTTCAGCATACTTTTTTTTTTAACTTACCTCTTCTAACAGCAGTTTGTGATAGAAGCCATCTCTTGACCATTTAAATTATAATATACGATAGCTGATATTGGCAATTTATTGGTGGTGTTAGAAAGGAATATGTAGACGAGGTGGGAGAGGACGATTATGAACATGAAGCTTGTCTTATCGCTGGTGGGGTCTGAGTCAGGCGTCATCAGATAAATGATAAGGTGGAAGGTGGAGCAGGCTATATAGGAGAGCGAAGTGAGCACCCAATTTAAATTGCTCATCATCAGGTGCACGTACCAAAACGTCATATGGAATACCACACTAAAATTACATTTAGCAACATATATCATTTCATAATCTGAGCTAATAAAAAAGAAATAAATAAAGTCAGTCACCTGATCATCTCCATAAATTAGCTAGTGGCTTTTATAAAATTAATTGCAGATACTTGGGAAGGAGAAATTTAGTCCGCAGACTTCTAAATTACAAGAGAGATGTACTTAGCATTTTAAAATGTAAAATGTAGATTATTAGTTGGTTAAAAGGATTTCTTGGAGAGTAGTATAGTCCTTAGTGTTTAAGGAATTAATTAATTAAGATGGGCGATTTATTTGCTTCCCAGCCTGTGGCCTTTTATTACACTTGGAATTCATTAGAAAGTTAGATAATAAAATTAAGGAGGATTTATTCAAAAAATAAATTCAAACAGTTTTTAGAGTTATAACTATTTTAAAAGCTAGAAAGCTGAGATATGAGTACTTGGGTTCATTATATATCATGCTGCTCTTTTACCTAACAATAAAAATTGCTTAAAGAAATAATTTACCAATTATATCGCATTACAGTCAGGGAATAGTTCCAGTAGCCGCTTTACACATTAAATCAATTTTCCAATTTAAATCATGATTATTCTATAAAGTGTCCCTTATAAAAACTTACTTAAATAGGTAAGAGTAGAAGGTGTAGTCTCCAAAGGTAGGGTTTACAGTTATGGTTATCAGAAACATCCATATCGGAATGCACAGCGAATTCATTGTCTAGGGATGAAAGCGCTGGCTCAAAACTGTCACCACCTGAAGTCCCAGAGAAACCCAGTTCAGCCAATCAGACTCTGATGTCAGCAGAAGATAAACCTTACTTGCAAAATATTATTTCTCTATTAACTATTTTAGTAACATACTCAATGGGTTTAATTGTTTGAGTTTTGAATGATGGTTGAGAAAATGATCCTTATAAGTCTGAAAATAGTCATGAGTACGCCTGTGGTGAAAACCCGCTTGTAGCTGGCCTGGTAGTAGAGATCCTTATGCTTTTTATTGTAATATTTGTCCGATTCATTGATCATTGGCATTATTAATTTTTTATAATTTATCGACAATTCCATTCAGATCTAGGAAGTTACTGAATAATTATCACCCTAATAATAAAATGTAAAATGAAATTCTATTTTTATATTTGGGGATAAGAGCCTTGTGTAGTGTGAGAAAGGATAGCGATGTGAGAATATTTATTATATATTTATATAAAATCTTCAGCGCCTACTATTTATACTGTATAGTTGAACATTAATTTAAAGTCTATGATTAATTTAAAATCAAAGTAGAATTTTTAAAAAATGATTACAGTTAAATATTTCATAAAAGCTGGCCAATAGAGTAACAAATGTCGATTTAAAAATTAATTTAACACTTACACATCTAAAATGAGTTCTCTTACTTCCAAATGCGAAAATTAAAATTTCTTATTCTCAACTTTATCAAATAGTATGTAATTTCTTCAAATTTCAGATACTTTAACTGCATCAACTTTGATCTCATTGATTAATTTATAAACTCAATTTTATTCCGCAATAAACCCTCAGCTATAATAACTGCGCACAGCTGTAGGCCCTTAAGCTAGACTTTAGTGTGGGCCTTACTAATCTCTAAAATTAGCGGGATTTCGGATTATAAACTCACAAAAACTAATTTAAATGTTAAATTCTATCCTGCAAACTAAAAACAATGCTACCATGTGTGAGGAATAAAACTCTTTGTGGAAAATTAGATCTAAATGTTGTTGTAGTGGTATCTGCCAAAACTGCACCTTCTTCGTTTATATTTATATGCTCTTAAATAGTTAGATCCAAGGTGGTTGTCACTTCCTCTTGGCCTGCTTGGGGTTGTCCACTCCACCCTGCTTGTGCATGTTGATGTAGTGATTCACCTCGTCCTCGTTCATGTTCTCTTTCTTGTACTCTTGCATCACCTTGAAATGGGCGTCTTCGTTGTGTGTTGCCCCCAATTGGAATTCTATATCTCTGCGATCCAGTCCTCACTGCCTGGTTCGTAGCGCGAGCGCTTCACCTTCTCCTTGCCCTTGGAGATGAAGTAGTGCACGTTCGACATGTAGTCGGGCTCGAATCTTCTGTTCATGAGCTCCATGCCGTACCATGGGATCCATCCACTGGAAGTCAGAGAGCGACCACCGTCTACCTTCATCACGTGACCAGTTAAAAATTTGAAACCACATCAAGTTTAATTATAAATGTGGAATAATTGGTTTATCTTCGAAGCTCTATAAATTTGATTTTATCATTTACTTAAAACTTACTATTCAGAAGTGAGGAAACAATTGCCCTTGCTACTTCTTCAACCTGTCCTATCCTCTGTAGAGGGATATTAGCAGCTGCTCTCTTCTTGAATAGCATATATTCATTCTCAGTCATGCCAGTGTATCTGTACAGGTTAGTGTCGAGAGTGGCTGGTGAGACTGCATTCACTCTAATTCCAAGGGGTGCAAGTTCCAGAGCACTTGATTTAGTGAGCATCTCCAGGCCTGCCTTGGTCATGCAGTAGCCAATTGTACCTGCATTAGGGCGAGATCCATTGAAGCAGGAAACATTCACGATGCATCCCTTCGATTGAGAGAGGTACTTGTGGAAGATCAGAGTCATGTGGAAGGAGCAACGCAGATTTATATCAACCAGGTAATCGTAGTCTTGAGGGAAAGTGCTTTTTGGCATCTCCATCGAAAATCAAACCTAGAAGAGAAGAGTTATAAAAGGAAATTAATATTTTACCTGCAGCGTTGATAAGGATGTCGAGGCCTCCCATCTTCTCAATAACTGAGAGTGCCATCTCATATTTGAAGATCAATACCCAAATCGCACTGGATTACTAGGGATTGAGTGGGGAATTGCTCGCCGATCTTGGACAAAGTTTCAATATCTCTGCCTACTAGAGCAACTTGGGCTCCGTTGTTTAGATACCTATGAAAGAAAAATTAAGACTGATCTTGGCAATTAGGGATTCATTATAATACGAGAACCCTTTCTCAAAGAGGGTGGTTGTTGAGTTTGATTGTACATACCAATAAGCAAGGGCCATTCCCACACCGGAAGAGGCTCCAGTGATGAGCACTTTCTTATCTGCGAAATAGGGTGGCTTTGAGCTGGCAGCGTTCATTTTATTTTATGCAGCTATTCTTTCTTATTTTAAACTTATATAACAGAAATAATTCCCTATCCTCACTCACAATAATTATCAATTTAGAACGAGCTAGAAATAGAACTATACTTTATTATTATTGGGTTATAGGAAATTAAAATAGTCAATATCCTTCCTATGCAAATCATCACGCCCAAATACTTGCGAGGAGTTGAAATTATCTAGAGTGACTAAGTTATTGCCTGTAGTGGTCGTTCTAGCTAAAAAAAAACTTTCATAATAGTAATTTCTTATAAGCTTAAATGCTTTTGAGGGTGCTCGACCTGTACTTAAGAATCCTTTTACGGTGAGCATCTTCATCCGGCATCTTGAAATAGAACTAGACATGGAAGCACCACGCAAGTGAAATGAACATGCCGCAAATTAAATACCCAACCCCAAGCATAATGAAATTTTTGTTGATGTAGCTTTCAAATTTCCTGTAACACCCCTTGGTAGGAGGACCACTAAAAGAAGTTTAATTACGGATCCATTCTAAGACTTACTTCCTCACATCTGAGAACAGATAGAATTATAAGCATTCATAAGATTTGATGAATTTCTTAGGAGTGCACACTCCAGAGCAAGAGTAATCTTATTCAAGTTCTTCGCAACTCTAGCAGCCCAGTAGTTGAATTTCGAGTAATCTATGCACTTAGTTACATCTATGTTGGTTCCATTGAAGAGGTTGCTCTTGTAGTTGAAGCCTGAGGCTGACCAAGTGCTGAGCTCACTTGCGGTTACAGAAGCGCAAGTGCAATCAAGGGTGCACATAAGAGAGTTTGAAAGCATCAGAAATGAATCCTCCAACTAAATCACTGCTTAATTCATCCCCTCTGGTGCAGAAGAGGATGTGAAAATTGACTTATTGATAAGAATTTAATTTAATTAAAGTGCAATAGTCTTGCAAGTAAGAAGTCAGATCGCTCCCTATTTTCATGGTAGTGACACCTAGGGCGAGCAAAAGCCCAGTCAAAGCGTATGAAATAATCCCAAGCTTAAAAGAAGTTAAGAGAAAAACGATATGTGCAAGTCTTACAGGAACATAGCAGCTCTTGAAGGCGAAGAAGGTGGAAATAAAAGCCATGAAAGAAATCAAGAAGCATATGCAGCCACAAACCAAGCCACTTATGTAGAAGAAGTTTTGGAAGTCAAAGTTTATAGACTCACTCACTAAGCCCCACAGAGGAGATTGGTAAGCTCCCACTCCCAAATAAATAAGGACTGCACTTATCGCCTAGCTTAGACGTTAATTAAACTTGAATAATTTACCAGCAGGGAAACTCCAATTAGGAAGATTGCCGACCTCAAGCATTTGAATGTCAATATGAAAAATTACTTTTTACATACTAGGATATTTATAAATTAGTATGAAAGTGAAACAGCACATAGTTATTCGAAAAGCTTTTAGTTATCTTGGTTTAAGCCCTCAAAGAGTTTGACTCTGTTTCAAATTATTGTTTTAGAAATTGATTACATTAATCTCATTAATTTAATAAACTTGGAAATGTTATGATGAAATAATCGAGCATTGTACTCCTGGTTTATTATAATTAGAGATTGTTAATTAAAGAGAAATGAAATCAAAATTGCTAGCCACAAAACTTAAAAGTCTAAAAACTTCAACATGCATGCTTCTACAAAGCCCTTTCTCTATAGACTATCAATAAAAATCAGCTTAAAAGATTTCTTCCTTTTCAATCTTAGCTGCTCACTCATTATATCATTAAATTAAACTCTTTTAAGATTAATTAAGTGAGAGCATTTTCAAAAAGGGGTAAAGTGCGAATGCTCTTCCTCTCTCTGACTTGTCAGACTTAGAATCGGCTCCTCCTTCTCAGAGAGAGAAACTAAAATAGGAGATTAAAGAAACCAAGTCTAAGAAGAAGTCACTCAAGGATGAGCTACTTAAGAAACTGGATAGGTAGATAGATCGCAAAGCAAGAAATCAGTCTGAATCAATCGACAAGCTCTATCTAGATAAGGATGCTAATGTGCAGTATCTCAAGGGCTTTAAAATTTTAATTCTCATAAATATAGTCAGAAGTGGTTAGTAGATATATTTCTAAGCTTGATAGAGGAATTTGAAAACACGAGGGAGAAGAATGCAGCTAAGAGGCAGGAGGAAGCTGGAGGTAGGAAAGTTTCAAAGAGGAGCCAAAAGCAATAGGATGAGGAAGCTGAGAGTGAGACTAATGAGTATTTGAGATTAATCAAGCGCATGCAAGAAGAGCAGAAAAGGCTACAGAATGCGCCTGAGCAAGATTCGAAAGCTGCTAAAGAGCTTTCTACCTTGTCAAAATGAAATTTTATATGATGATTCATAGAGTAAACTAAATGTCAAACGAAGAGATGCAAGATGTAATAGATGAGATGGTTTAAGAAGTAGAGGACACTATGCTATCTTAGAAGTATGGAATCAGAGTCAGACCGCCCCCAAAATCACTATAAGATACAGTAGCCACTCTTAAAGAGGCAGACGAGAGGTATGAGAAGAACAAGTCAAAATCAATTTAATGATTTTTATAAATGAACAAGCAGTTCTTATTCGGGTATACTTCGAGGCAAGAAGTTTAGAAAGCTACTGAAAAACTTCAAGCCCAGAGCGACGACCCTTTCACAAAAGACCGTCTTAAAAGGCAGAAGTACGATGCTCTCTCAAATACTCCTCCGGGAATCAGCTTATAAGGGCTGCTTTATCCACCGAGCTAGTGTGAGATCTTGCTTGTGGGAGTGAAGAGAAGATCCCTTGTTCACACTTCTTATATTTACGGTAAGCTAAATGAGAATTAAATTGAAGGAGCATCTATTTTTTAACTCTGTAATATAGACTTGCTTTTGGAGGCAAAACCAGAGTCAATATTTGTACAAATCCCACCCGACCTTCCTTGCTTTATTCGCTCTCCAAAAAAGAAGGAGTTCCAACTAGAGTGGATGGACTTACTCAACAAGGGCATTGAAGGCACTTTTTTCATAAACCCTAAGCCAGCTTATACATCAGATTGCTTGCTAAATGCAAAGAAAGTAAAGTAGCTGTTTGATGAGTGCATCCTCCCCAGTAAAGACCAATTTCAAGTTTCAGATAATGCAGTCTTCAGCAGAGGAAGTAAGTTCTTATGAGAGTACTTCTATTTTCCTTAAGAGCTTTGAGATTAGTATTCTGACTTTGCTTTTAGGAAACTTCTTTGATGATGACTTGTTTGCTGACGCTTTCATGACTCCTCTGCTCTACGTTTACAATCAGATGGACTCAAATGTTCAAGTTGCGATAGGTGATAAGCCTTATATTTTGCAGAGGGAGTATGAAGCTAAAGGATTGAGGATTGATGCAGTCACTTCCATGTTTCACCACACCATGAATTAATGGAGCAAGGAGGGGGATTTGAGTTCACATTTAATAAGAGAACTTCTCTTGTCAATATAATTGTAATGTTGAGTTACGACCCCGCCTTCTTACACAAGGAGCTTTTGATTCAGCCTAAAATTGACTACATGCTATAAGTGATAAGACAAACTGCTCACTTCTCAAAGACTATGGTGGCTGTAGTGGACCATGACTACATGCAGTTCATTGAAGATGGATGGAGGGGACTCGAAAGGGAATTACTCAATATTTCCATTGATTCATACATTTGAATTGAAGCCACTGGCATCTTTTTATAAGGACCCTCCTGGCTTCATATAGCAACCTAAATCAGTTTAAGATGTTTACAAGTCGGACACTTTCCTGGAGTTCGTTGAGATTTTCAAATTTTTTATAATCTTTAAAAGTGTTTAATAGAAACTAGTGATTATGGACTTACTACAAGAGCCTCTCCTCTAGGATAATTTTATAAGACATGAGTACTTTCCTTACGACCCAGAGCCTTTCCTAGGAAAGGAAACTGCTCTATACAACGTGTTCACTTATTGGAAGCACTACCGAGATAAAAAATTAATTTTTTTTAAAGTTATTTATAATGTAAATTTCTCTGGTATCTAAAATAGCTTGCATGGTTTTCTGCAATAAATTTATAGTTTAAAAATACTTTTATTAGGTGGCGATAAATTTTATTATTTGCTGATAATTTATTTAATAGCGAGAGAAGTATTTGAAGATCATAGAGAACACTAGTTTCTTCGAAGATGACTATAATAAATTCATGGCTAAGGAGGGCAGAAGAATAAGAAAGAAGTCAAAGAAGTAGAAGTAGGAAGAGGATGACGATAATTGAGAGATAGCAAATATTTTAAATGCTTCTAAACTATCCTAATTAATTAATCATTCGCGATAATCAACTATAAACCTATCTATTTTATTCTACCAATAAGATCGCAATTATTTGCAGAATCCATTTTCAGCAATGCTTAAAATTAGTATAAGTAGGCAGTAGTAGACGAAGAAGAAGAAGAAGAGTAGTTTAACTTTGTGGGTGGCAGTAAAAATAAGGACAAGGCCACTCTTCCTTAGAATCTATAGAATGCTGATTTGGCTAGTGTAATAAATAAGTCCTCTTTCGCAAATCACTTACTGAGGAAAGAGAGCAACGCCAGTACTACTTCTCTCACTAAATAGAGAACTAAAGTTTTCTCAAGAGTTAATTCTCAAAGGGATAAGTAACTTAAGCAGTCTAGCTCTATCTCAGTAGCTTTTGGAATCCCTGAAGTTGAAAATTAAGAGATTTGAGTAGGTGAGAGAGTGGAGTGATAGAGGTGGCAGTCATAGCAAATCTCTGAGAGATGGCGTATAAGAGTAGGACGATGTAGATGTAACTCGTTACCTTGAAGAAGGTGAGGACTTGGGAGGAGCTGATGTGCCTTTCATTCTAACTTCTTCACGGCTTCAGCAAATGTCCATTCCACTTTAAATTGAAGAGTCTTAATCAAAGGCCGATTTTAAATAGCAGTAAAGTCTTTAAGAATAGCAAAATTCAGATGAATATAATATGCTAGAATAGTACTGAAGTAAATCATAAGTCATTTAGAGATTTAAATAAATAAACTATTTAGATTAAGCATATTTATCAATAAGAAACATTTCTTTTTTACTTTGGTTAGCTAATGAATTTAAAATGAAATGTATAGTGCTTTGCTAATTTACTTTATTTAAAACTGCTGGATATAAATGGGTGAACTTAATAACTAAATAATTATATAATGCATATAAGATTTATGATATATATTTTTTATATTTCTTAACATTTAAGTCTAAGATTTGAGTAGAAATTTATATGCTTATTAATTTCTTCTACAATCGAGTCAATATAAATGCATAAATTTATTTGTTGCAAAGTTCAACTCATCATTAATTTGGCTTCTGCTGATTAATGCTTGATATATTTCTGATTAAATTTAAAAGAATCAAGAAATTTAAACTTATTTATAAAATATAATGTCAGTGCCCTATATTTTAAAGTAGCCAAAATATGGATTTACGATGCCTGAGGGTTTTTAAAATAACTTTAAGGAAAAATAAAGTGTATATATAAAAAAATATAATTTCAATAGTAATTAAGTATTTCTTAATTTTACAAGTGAAGAATTATTTTCGGGGGGGCCTTTCCTCATAATCCACTATTTTTTTAAATGAAAATATGAAAAATCATGATCTAGTTGAAAAAAATACTAAAAAACACTGATTTTTAAGTCTAAATTCAGAGGGCATATTCTGGCTATATGCATTATTTTAGAAAAAGATAATTTATTTTTTCAAAATTAAGCTTCAAAATTTATGTTTCAGAAGATTATATTGAAAATTAACTCTATTTGATATAAAAATTATAGAATACATAGAAAAATAGTTGTAATGAAAGTATTTAGATTTATTATATTATGTTTTATTGGTGCTTTAAGTTTAAAGATGATTCTAAGAGTCTGAAAGAACCCTAAGCTTCTGAATTATTTATCTTTTGAATTAATCATTTTTTTCAAACAAAGTTTTTGCTATATAATTTTTTCCCAAAATAAATATTCTTTTAAACTAAAAAACTTTATTTTGCTAATTTTTGAGTTAAAAATTGGTTTTTTGACGATTTTAGCTAGATCTATTTTTCAATTTTCATTAAAAAGTGGATGACGAGTAAACCCCTTTATTTTCTTAATATTTGCTGTCATAAGTTCTTCTTGAAGAAAAAATAAATTGTCAAAAAGAATATCTTTGATAAGTTATTTATGATCTAAAGAAGATTTATTAAAATATTCTTGTTCCGTGAATAATAGAATAAATATATGTTCATGAAGAATAGCAAATGAGATTGATGCAAATTAAATATTAATGTGAATTGTTATTCTTGACTTGTTTTTAATATTATAATGAAATACTACTTGTACTTGTTAACTAATTAAATCTAACTGTCAAGTTTAAATTCTTCATAACTTTTAATACAACGGTCATCAATCTTTCTTAAATAGTCTTTGAGAGTAGTCTCAAGCTCAGACCAAGGGATTAGCTTTGGTGAGCGCCATTTTGAATCCACTCTCATTTTTATAAACTTTAGGGGAAGGTTTGCTCAGTAGCTGCTATCTCAGTATTTGAAAAGACTACAGAGGAGCAAGGCGAGAGAGGCTTTTAAGCATAATTTAATTAAATATATGGCTCTTCAAATGCAATACCCAAATTCATTACAGTGACCGCCACCGCACACAGAGTCACCATTGCAGCTCACTCTATCAACTTCGGCAAACCCAAAGATAGTTTATTTAATCTTTACTTGATTAAGACTTTAATAAACTATAAACTAACTATCTTTCATTTTCTTATTATCTTAATGAGTAATTTATTGAAATAGAAAATTAAATTTCAAACATAGTTGACATAAATAATTTGGTGAGTTGTCTGTTGAGTATGCTCTCCTGGAATTAAAACTATTTGAACTTAATTTTGAAGTTACTTATAATTAACTAATTGATTTTTAATATTTTTATTAGCTTTAAAAAACTAAAAATATAAAAACTTAGTAAAATTTAATAGAGTAAGTACTACCTACTTTAAATAATTGATAAATGAATTTGATAATTATTTAACAAAAATGATCTTTTATTTAAAGAAATAGAGGTTTTTAATACAAATGCAGGAGTCAGAGCAGTGATGATCAGAGTCGCAGTGGTCATCAACCTAGCAGTGCTTAAAAAATAATTGTATTTTATTTTCCCCATGAATGCTTTCCATCGTTGATGTTAACATTGGAGCAGTTTGGCTAGCCGTTGGGGGTTCGGAACCAGTCTGAGCTAAACTTGAAATGCAGTAGGCGAATTCATTGCATTGCATTCCAGAGCCGCAGTCGGAGTTACCTTTGCATTTGAAGGTTTGAATTTGAGCAAGCTTCTGCTTCAGGAGGTGCTTCATTGTGTAAGTTGATTCTGCTAGACCCACCACCATTAAGAGTGCGAGGCAAGTGTAAACCATAAAAGTTAGTATAGTCACGTTTTAATATAAGTACGGCTATATTTTCAGTTTAGATAATTCTCATTGCTTTGGTTTGTGGATGGAGAAGAACATTTTAAAATAAAATAGATTTTAATTGTAAAAGATAAAAGTGTTTAGGAAGAAAGGAAGGAAGGAATTCTTAATTAAATATGAGGGTAGTGCTATTTGCTTCACAAGAGATCCTTTTAATAATTCAATTATTTAGATTAGGTGACAAATATGTTTTTTACTAAAAGGTAAATTGGAAAATACAAAGTAATATTTTTAATCAGCTTTTCATTCTTAAAGTCAGGGGAAATGAAAAGAAAGTTTCTAAGTTGTGTTTTTAAATGATATTCTTAATTAAGTTCGCAAAATTGTTTTACAATCTTTATTAAGATAAAAGGAAAGAAAAGGTATTTTTAAAGGAAAATAAATTATCAAAGTCTAGTCTTAAATTTTTTTAAAATATGAATATTTACAATCTTTTTTCTTTTAAATAATTTGAATAAAAAATTTTTTCAACCTATTATTGAACAGCTTCAGAAGATTTTAAATTTAAAAAATAAAATTCGAATTTATAATTTCTTTAAAATTTTACATTTTAAAAAGCAATTGCTCAGTTTATAATTCTTATTTCATGATAAATCAGTCATTAATGTTTTTTTAATCTTCTTTCACACCTTTGTCGCTTATCTTATGCATAGACGTATATTAATATCTATAATATTTTAGTGAGCCAGTAATCCTCTTTTTTAATACATTTTTTCTCAATTATAATGAGTTTAGATAATCTTAATTCCTTTTAATTTGTATTTTCAGAAAATAAATTAATAAAAATTAGCACTCTGCACCCCCTCCCTTAATATTATGAATTTAAATTTATATCGGTTTAATAATTTTCTAAAGCCTATATTCTACGTGATTACTTTTTCCTTGGCATATTTCAACAAAAACACTGTACTACGGTTTTAAATTTAATTATTTCTCATCTAAAACAGCAGATCAATCAGTTAAAAATAATAACAAATAAATAAATAAAAATAGAAATTCAGTTAGGATAGTCGCCTCTAATAAAAAATAAATTATTAAAGAGGATTACATTTTTACTTGAAAATTAAATTTTATAAGAATTTTAGAAAAGTATTACCCAGTATAAAATAACTTGAAGTCTAAAACTAAAAAAGCTTAATTATAGGTTATAAGAAGAACCCGCATGAAATCTATAGTTTTCATGGAGCTAACTTGAGTGATTATAATCATCAGCTCTCCTTTATCATTAAGTATTTTAAAGTTAAAGGCTGGTAAAAATTGACTGGAGCTTTTAAAGTTTAAAATTCTTTTAGGAAGGATTAAATTAATTTCATGTAAGAAGATTTAACATTAAAACTATATCTCGTCTGAAGATTTATGAGATATATTTTAATAGTTAAATTCTAATTACTTAAATGATAAAAATAAAAAGATACAGAGAATAAATTATGCAAGGGGATCTGATTCTAAGAGATCCTTAGTGCTCGCCTAAGTATAACTAATCCACCCTCGCTTTTACTCAAATCATCTCGAATAGTAGTACTCAATTTGCCTGAGTTGAGATTGAAAAAGAAAAATAATTTTAAATTTGAGGGAAAATTTAGAACAAATAAAAACAAATTAATTTTAAAATAAAGAAGTGTTTCAATATAATGTTCTAGAATAGAAACATGAAATTTCTTCTAATATTTTTATTAACTATCAAAACTACACATCACATTTTTCTCTTCTATTTAACTTATTTGCCTATGATAATTAAAGATATCAAGACAAAATTATTTTTTGGAAGGAAGATTTTTATCATAGAAAGTTTATTGCAAAAGTTTTGTAAATGCCATTTTTCCATGTATTTAATTGAACTGAGACCTGCTAATACAAAATAATCTACAGTCATTGTTTTCACAGTCTTTGTTTTTCCAATTTTGAAATTATGCAATTTAAATTGAAAATTCATATTTATTAATTTAAAATTTTTTATATAAACTTATTTCCTCAATCTTCCTTCGATGAGCTTCTCAATAAGATTAATCTTTAAATAATTAATGAAATAAAGCAGTCTCACTACTGAAATGAGATAGCCCTTCATTTGCTAAATATAATTTAGTAGACTTCAATTTCTAAGACTAAAAATTGCTAGCTCCCTGCCATGTATTCAACTGCTTCCAAATCTAATTCTTCTAATAAGCTTTATGGAGGGCTTCATATGAAGATCCCAAGTTATATTTAAAATAGCACTTAATATTTTTTTCATCAAGAGAGTAATCAAAATTAATCTAAAAGCGAAAGTGTAGCTTAGTGAATCATATTTCAGTTTATTTTATATGAATGTTTTATTTTTAATGGAGGGAATCTCCTGCGAAAGGGTAGTTGTATATTTAAGTGGTAATGGTTTTATTGAGGCTATTTAAGATTTGAATTAGTCACCTCCATTTTGAGTAAATTCCACTTGAAAGGTTCTTGTCTTCATCTGCACTTGAGTTGCCTAAGGTTTAGAGTCAAACTACTCTGAATGTGTTTGCTTAATTCTCAAACTCTTCCTTTTTGAAGTTTTAGTTTTATTTGCTTCTTAAGTCTTCTGGTCACATGCTGTTACTTACATTCCTAACACTGAATTCATTAATAGAATTATGAAATTTCACTTACAAGCAATGCCAGTTCGCTGATGACGAGTTATCTTCTTGTTCTTTAATGGCATAGGTTGTCTGCTTGGTCCATTAAAATTTAAAAAGTCCAAATTATTTTAATAAACAGATATATAATCAACATCAGCAGGATTCCAATTTAGATTACATTTTGACTACCTCCTTGATTTTAACAATAATATCAAGTGATTAAATAATTTCTGCACGTATTGTTTATTATCAATAATTTATGGCTTTATGTCCAAATTGATTAAATTTTTTAAATCGAGAGATAAATGCTTCCTTTTAAATAGACAGCACGAATAGAATAAACCATAAAAAAGGTCTCATAGGAAAATTTATAATTTTTCTTAGAAGTTATACTTTGAATTATACAAATTGACGTAAAGATAAATAATTATAGTGAAGTAGTAAATTAAAAGCGTAGAATTCTTTTAAAGATTTTAATATTTAATATACCCTATTTAAGGAGAGTGTAGTTTGGCTTGAAACGAAAAGCAAGGTGATACAAATTAAAGACTAGTGGTTAAAATATTTTATGGTTCAATTCCTTATTAATTGTAATCTTAAATAAAGCAATAGGATATTCTTATTTAACTTTTTAAGCCAAATTTAATAATTAAAACTCCATCGAGTTTCAAGATTTTAAATAGTGTCTCTATAATAATCATAAATTGCTATTAAGAATTAACTTTCCAAACCTTTTTTAATGTATTTTATTATTCAAACAAATTTTTTTTATCTTAATCTGGCCCTAAACTACATCCAAATTATGTTTCCAATAATCCTCTGCATGATACTAAAACTTAAAAAATTCTAGTTTAGAAATATTTAAATGAAAATCTTAATTTAATTAAAAAATAATAACTGAAGAGGCAAAAATTTAGGCCGTTGAAATTTCGAGAAAATAATCTATATATAATTTATTTAATAGCTCATTGTGCTTAATTAAGAACTTGTTCTGCTGCGCGATTACGATAGGAGATGCATACGAAGAGACACTGATGTTTCAAACTCTATACCAATAATTTAGCAAGGTGAAAAACACCTATGCAGAGACAATTCGTTCCTCATTTGTAAGAGTTACAAGGAAAAATGACACAGAATTTAATTCCTAATCGAATGACAATAAATGATTTACCTTAAAATCTCTTATCTACCAAAAATTTTTTAAATTTAATTATCTTTCTTTAGTTAAAACTCACTATGTGTGATATTAGTTGTAGTCCATTTTTGTAAATTGAAAAAAAAAGAGGCAAAAATTAACTCCATTTAAAACCTTAATCTTCCCTAAATTTTACACTCAATTTTTATGAAATAAATTTCAAAATTTCTCTATTAATAATTTTTATATTAAAAGTTACTCTCTCCTCCTAGAACTTCATGTTCGTAGTTAGACTGACTGAGACCCCAACCTCCACTAAATGAAGACATACAATTTTTAGAGTTGCAAATATTATAGTCAATCTCAGCATTAATCAAAACTATAATTTCCTATTAAATTATAATATCTAAACAATTTATAAGCCTAAACTTACTTCAACTTAAAGGCAGATAAAATTATAATTAATTTGAGGTTAGTAAAAACAGTTACCTTAGTTGTGATTATTTCCTTAAATATAAAAGCAAATTTAATGATAATCGGTGTTGGTTAATTAATAAAAGGGCAGTTACAATTTAGAGACAATTGAAATCGTAGATAAACTCCCAGATCTGTAAGATGTTCGATGATTTAAAAAAACTACTTCTCTAATCATTATTGTCCCAGTTCATTTTAATAGCGAATAAAGTTAAGTGCAAACTCTATAACTTCAAATTTCTATTTCTGGAATTTTGTCGAGAATTCTATACTGAGCTCTCCCACAAAAATTTATTTTTCAAGGAAATAAGTTCGCAGATTTTTTGTGTGCAAAAGAATGTCTTAAAATTATTAAAATAGACATGCTTTAATAGCAGCTGATTATTTCCGGTTTAATATGATTTTCAATTAAATTCCAACTATATCTTTTCTTTCTTTTCATTTCTTTCAGCATTATATTTTTACAATAAATTAATGACTTGAATTAATTTTTGACTTGGAATTTGTATATTTATACTCTTTATAAATAAAATGATTTAATTTGATATCAAAGGGCGATGAAGAGTTTAATGATCAAGAGAGAATATGAAAGCCTCCTAAACTTGACAAGTCTCATATTAATCGGGTGAATACCAAGAAGTAGGGTTGTAGCCTCCGAAACATTTACCTTGTTAAGACTTCACAAACGTTACAGTAGGGCCTTTGTTATCACACAGGTAATGAAATACTCTATACTTTATTCCGCTTTCGCTTGCTCTGTATAATAATTTTGCTTTCAGATTTTTGAAAGCGATGGCTGGAGCTTCAGCATTTTATTTTGCCTTAAGTTATTTAGGAATTCAAGACTCTCTGGTGCAATATTAAAACTATCACCCACTTAAGAAGAGAAATTTATTAAGTTTTAGGTGAAACTATTTTTGAATCTTAAAACAATAAGCTGTCTTGCTTTGTCTCAAGCTCAGAAATCCAATCCAAATCAAACCCTGGACTCTACTTCTGCTTTAATTCTTCTTCTTTTACTGCCTAAGCAACTTCACTTCTTTAGAAGAAGGAATTTAACATGACTTTAAGAGGAGGGTGCTTTAAAGTTTATAAATTATTAATTCATTTTAAAACTTTAAGTAGGGGTTAATATAACTCTGAGCAAAAAGAACAAGGAAAAATGAGGAACTTGAGAAACCATCGCATACTAAATCAGCACATGACAACTCTTATAAAAATTTGAGATCATCCCTCCCAGCTGTACTTAATTAGAGCAGCAAGGTTCATAAAGTGAACTAGAAAAAAAAAACATACACTCATCCCTCATCAAGTCTCACTCTCTGAATCGCTTCCATCGTGTGAGAACCTCTAAGTTAAAATCTCATAAGATTTGCTTGACTAAAAGTCTTAAAAAATTTCTCGCCGCATTTTCATAGGCGGCTTAGATATTCTAAGGTTTTAGGTGACATCTTCAAATCATATGACATTGAAAAAAGCGAGTGGTCATATCCTAACTTGATATCATCATAGAGGCACTGATAGCTTTAGGGGAATCCCGATTACTCGTCTCAGAGTAATGGCAGAATATCTTAAAAAACTTCAAGGCCACTTTAGTGCTAGTAATGTGCCTCCAAATTTAACTTTCAACTTTGACAATTAGTGAATTTAAATCTTTTAATAAGCATAGTATTTATTATTTTAATGTCTCATACCCTCTTTATTTATTATTTAAAAAGGAAGAGCAAATTTTGTCAATCTTTATGATATTCTTCTCTAAAACTTCAGAGTTGCATAATTATTCTTCTGACAATATATTTTGAAGCCAAGATATCTTATTCTGGATCTACTCTTGACATTAAATTAAAAAAGAAAAATTTAAATTGGCATTCCTTAAGCAAATTTAGCTTCATTTCAAAGACAGTTATTAAAAATAAACCATTTAATATATATAATAATTTTCTTATCATATCATTCCAATCCACTTTACTTATAGGAAGCCTTAGGTATCATTACTAATGCATTTTTAACAGAGTACTTTAAAAATTAAATTATCTACATAATTGTTAACTATAAGAGAGAATTTTAAAGAAAAGTGGATCGAAATACTGCTCATCATTAATCCTTTCTAATTACAGATAGGATAAGTTCCAATATTTTGTATTGTTTTATTTAAGAATGGAGTCTCCCTCGAACATCCATCTTCATCATAAAAGGAGCAATAATTTAAGACTGGAACTGGAGGTCGACCCAGCCAATTTGGATAAATTAAATCGAGACAGCGTAACAACACTCACTCCTTCTCAGCAACCAAGCTACAGGTCTCCTACGAGGGAACTAAATCATTTAGAACTCTTAGATAACTCTTGCTCTCTCCTCGGCAAATTCGACAGCCTAAAGGTCAGAGAGATACCTAAGTGATTAGTAGATCTAGAAGCAAGAGGCTGAGGGCGATTGAGTGTCTCTGAGTAAGCTAGAGTCACCTTAAAGAAATTGGCTGGGTCGATCTTATGGTACCAATCTGAACTTTTTAAGTTATTTTGAAGATAGGAAGCTCCCTGAGACTTCATTGCTTAAATTATAAGGCTTTTTTTTAGTTTTTCTTAAAAATCTTAAGAATTGGACAAGAATAAGCTTTTTCTTAAGTTTTAAGTCCCTAGTATAATAGAGTAAGGAGATTGTTTCAGAAGCATTCTTTCTGGTAAACAAGCAGAGATTTTCCGGGTGAAGCTTGCTCTTATATATTTTAATTATATTTTGCCATTTAAAATTTGCATTTGATTCGGATGAGCTTCTCCTCATCGTGCGCTTTCTTTTCAAGTTTTCGATTGATTTCCCAGTTTTAAAATATCTTCTTGGAAATAAATTTTCTTAATAGAGCTACAAAATAAAGTTGTATTTGATCTCGGGGATAGACTGCATAAAGTTATGTATAGGACAGAAATATTCTGTCTCCTTTTCTGGGTTCTAATACAATTTAAGACAACTTTCGCAAATGGTATCTCCGCACTCTGGTAGAATAACTGGCTTCCTGTCGCTCAGGTTATAGTCTAATTTGCATAATACGCAAATACTAACCTTCATTATTTTATTATATTTTATTATATTTTATTATATTTTACTATTACTATGTATTAGGGTAATTAATTTATACTAAACTGAATGCAAGAAAATTTCAGACTCTATGTCTTAAAATATGAATAAGTAAAATTTTGAGATGCTATTCCAAAACTCGAATGTAAATAATTTACTTATAATACGGTGCAATTTGGATATTAAAAATTTATCCCCAGTTAATTAAATTATCTCTTGGAAGGCAGAAGGATTATTATGCAGGTTTTTTAATTATCAATTTTTTAATGAGGATACTTGGTTTTGAAAAACTTTATAGGTAAAATTAAGTCTATCATGATGCTCAATAACATCATTATTCTGAGTTGAGATGAAATATAATTAGGCCATATAATCAAGCAAGAATAATCCACATTCTTTTGCTTTATTTTAAATTTTGAATTAAAATCAAATAATCTGAATGACAATTAAAATTAAAATTCATATGTTTTTATTATTTTGATAAAATCTATTTCTTAATCTTATTTGTTAATCTTCGCAATATAATTTATCTGCCTCATTTAAATGAAATAAAAGCTAAAACAGTCTCTCTATAAAATATATAAATGTTTTCATTTGCTAAAAATAACTTAGTATACCTCTATTTCTTTTAATGTAAATGTCTAACTGCCAGCTAAGAATTCTTTTTAATCTAAATTAAGCTGCTTTAGTAAATAATCAGGAGGCGCTCCATAAATTTCTTCCAAGTTATTTTAATTAGAAACTATTTTTACTTAAAAGTGTTAATTTTAATATAAAATACCATTTTTATAAATATTTCTTAAGTAAATATTTTTTAAATATTTTCAGAATTTAAATAATGATTGCGCTAAAATACCAAACATGATCAATTAGACGTTTTATCTTTAAAATTATCCTGCTCTTTTTAAATTATATACTTAAATATTCCTATAATATCTGAAAATACTCAATAAAAGCAACCTTTTAGAATAAATTATCTTTTATTTGTATTTCCCCCCCCATTATAAATTCAATCTCTCCTTGAAATGATCTATTTTTATTTATATTCTTAAAATTTAAAGTTGCTGATCCCCCATTGAATTTCTTAGGTTTTGGAGTTAAACTAGGAGAGACCAAAACCTCCACAAAATACAGGCATGAAGTCTTTGAAATTGTTAATTGTGTATTATTCATTCTCATTTTAATTAAACTTATTTTGAAATAAATTAAAGTATAAACTCATTTGATATAAGTATAAAAAGTTATTTAAAGCCCTAACTTGGAAGAAGAAAAAATTGAGCCTGAAATCCTGAATAAATAGCTCGTATAATTGATAACTGTATTTTAATTTTGGATTTTATTTAAAATATGAAGCCTAGCTTATATAATGAATACATTATGTGATTTTGCTACTTTCTCCATCTCTTCTTTATTCTTTAACTCCTTTAAAATTTGGCAGGTAAAAATTATTGTATAAAAATTCTTTAAATCTTTCCTCATTCTCACACATGTTCAGAAAATGATATTTTTAATCGTCACTGATAGAATACATTCTATTTATATTTTGACATTTTAAAAATGAAATTTGTGGGTCTATGAATAGTTTGATGGTCTAATGAAAATATGAAAGCATCCCAGACAAGACTAGTTATATCTATAATTGGTGAAGACCAGGACTCAGGATTGTAACCTCCGAAGCATTTATTCTGACCAGACTTCACAAGAGTCAGAGTTGGACCTTTATTATCACACAGCTTGTGAAATTAAAAACTTTTGAAACCATGATCAGTTGCTCTGTACAGTAGTTTTAATTCTAAGTTTTTAAAAGCTATGTCGGGGGCAAATTGATTTTCTTTAGCTACTAAGTTATTTATGAAATCCAAGCGTTCTGGTAAATTTAATTATCTTTATGAAATAAAAGTTGAATTGAATTATAAGGTGAAACAATCTTCGAATCCAAAAGCTATACTTCCTTTATTTCCTGGGACTAAGAAGCTTAGGGTTATTCTCAAGAGATAATGTGTTTGAAGGAAGAGTAAATCTTGTCAATTAACATGATGCACTTTGACAAATCGAACGAATCACATTATTCTTCATCTATCAAAACATTTTAAAGCCAAGATATCTTCTACTGGATCTGCTGCTGACAATTTTAGAGAAAGAAAAAAAATATGTATATTTTTTTATTCCAATTCTATAGCAAACTTAACTTCTTTTCTAGAAAACTTATTTATATTCAAAATTTAATGAACTTAATTTTCTTATTGTATCAAACCAATTCACTTTGATGAAGTATAAGCCTTAGTTGTTATCTATAATGCATTCTTAGCAGAGTAAAAGAGAAAAAAATTAATTATCCATGGTATTTTTTACTAATTGAGTAAAGGGGTTGTTAGAGGTACATCTTTGAAGGCATATTAACAGATATTTCCTTGGTGAAGCTTGCTTAACAAATAAAATTATACATTCATTTTTCTAATTAATGCATATGATGCGGAGTTACTTCCCATAACTCTCAGCTTGCTTTTCAAGTGATCGCACTATAAACTTGTTGTATAAGAGCTTCTTTTAACTAAGAATTAAAAAATATAAATGGATATTTTATCTTTGGGATTTGTTGCAGAACGTTATCTATAGGACAAGTGAATTAAAACTCCTCTTGCGGGTTCTTAAACATGCTAAGGCATCTTTCGCAAATTGTATCTCCACACTCTGGTAGAATAACTGGCATCCTGGTAGTGAGGTTATAACCCTTCTTGCATGATTCACAAGCACTTCCTTCCATTATATTTTTGCTCAAGCGCTCCTAGCTATATTAAAATAATTAATTTGTAAACTAAAATAAGCCCAAAACAAATTTTTTGAAAATAAAAAAATTTTAATTAGAAACCGGGGTGTGTTTTAAAAAAATTAAGAATGAAAGGCTATCAAGATTTTTAAAAGTGGGGAATTTTTTTTTCCTTTATTTTTAGAAAAGAAGCAAAGAAGGCATACGCGGGAAGGTTGAACATCACTCCTGTTTTTAAGGGTTCCATACTCGCCAGAGTTCAACGGCAGGGGTTTTCCCGGAAAACTTATTTGGGGGACAAAAAAGAAGCTGCTGCTCTATCACTTGATGTAAAACTTTCTAATTTGATTGCGACAAATAATCTATCACATATCATTTAGGACAGTTCATAAAAAATAGTTGTAATATACAAAGAATTTCAAAAGTGCATAAATACATGCTCCAATCCAATGCATTAATAAGAAAACTAATTTAAAACAAATTATTCTCAATTTTTAGTAATATAATGGTGCTCTAATTCAAATAAATATTCCTTTGAAAATAAGTTAATTAATTTTAGGGAGACAAAATAATTTAAATAAACTTTTTTTTGAATAAGCATGCCCCATTTATTATTTCTATTCTCGAAATGCTATAACTTTAAAAATTTAGTTCTTTTTAACATTTATAACAAATCTTTAAATACTTTAGCATTATATATCTATTAAAATATTCCATCTTGAATAAATAAATAGAAAGAATATTTAATAAGCAAGGACACAGAAGCATTACCTTATACTGTGAGATGAATAGGGATTTGCTTTTAAAATTAAAAGTAAAAACAGCATTATCAAAAGTCTTAATATTGACAACCCAGAAAATTTAGGCCTCTGCAAAAAGATTAACAAGGATTAATGGCAAGAATATTCTGGCTATAAGTTGCTATAATGATAAAAATATTGCTTTTCATAATTATAAGGAAGACCCATTAATTACTCTAAATGAGTGGGACTTAAATAAGGTGATGATTACAAGCTTCTCTTATACTAAAAAATATAGTCATTTATTAGCTCTAGAAATTATTAAAACTTAAGATGAACAAATTAAAGGAACAAAAATGAAAGTATCTCATCTTTCCAAAAATGTTTCTAGAATGCCAAAATAATTTTTTTTATGATAGATGACTTTGCTTTTTAAATATATAATACTCTAATAAGAGCATTCTTATTTGGGTCATTGGCTTTTTGATTTATTTATTAGATTCCAACTCCTTCTTGTATTTTTAATTAGAGAATGAATGATTTTTGAAACATCTCTTTTTAGCTAAAGCAAATTTTACAATTACGCTAGTTTATCCTTTCCTCACAGTTTTATTTTTCTATTAACTTTTAACATCCTTTATATCACCTGATACCATTTAAATTATTCAATTTGAGCTTCTTTTTTTATTTTTTTTAAAAATCCTTTTTTTTTAAATTTTTTTAAAAAATTTTTTCCAAAAAAAGAAGAATTTAATTTTTTTAAAAAAAAATCTTTAAAAATTTATTTAAAAAAAA